>CAUYTI010124806.1:0-16693 GCA_963575145.1 Galago senegalensis | reverse complement strand
TCAAGCTGTCCCCCTGGGCAGAGTGCTGTGGCATTACAGCTCACAGCAACCTCCAACTCCTGGGCTCAAGCGAGTTTCTTGCCTCCACCTCCCAAGTAGCTGGGACCACAGGCGCCCGCCACAACGCCTGGCTATTTTTTGGTTGCAGCCGTCATTGTTGTTTGGCAGGTCTGGGCTGGGAATTCGAACCCGCCACCTTAGGTGTACGTGGCTGGCGCCTTAGCCAGTTGAGCTATAGGCGCCAAGCCGTATGCTTTACTTTTAATAATGATTATAAATACACCATTTCATTAGTCTTCAAATACCCATCTAAGATAAATAGTGTACAAGTCAAGGTCATTTACCAAGGTCATGGAATAAGATATTCTCAAAACCTTGGAAGTGCTTTGAAGTCAGTCTTGTAAAAACAAGATAGATTTTAAAGGAAATCCTCCAATGGAAAAGTTTTCTTTTTCTTTTCTTTTTTTTTCTAAATCCTGAGTGATCCTTGAGAGGTTAATTCCATGATTCCTGCTTTTTTAAATGTAATTCCTAATATGAGAGGTATTAAGGCCTGGGAAAAAAGACACTACGAAACATCAAGAAAATGGCTGAAGCACATGACAGTTCTTGGGCATATAATCTGGCCTTCTAGCAACAAATATATCCAGGTATTAGGACAAAAAAAAAAAAAAAACTTACCTAGGATCTCTGCCAGTTAGTAACAAGACCAAAACCTAAGTAACTCCAGGTTTCTCAATGTCCAACCTAGTGGTGTAGAAACTAGACTTTGGTATGGTAGTTTATAAGGTAAGAATTTTAAAACTGCAGTGCTTATATTTTGTTTTAAATTGAAAGCTGCTTAAAACCCTGAAACTTGCCGACCCACATGCCCCAGGCAGTATTAAATTACTCATTCTTCTTGTTACCTGTTTTTCCAGGTTTGCATGTATGTGTGTGTGTGTATACATCAGGATCCACAGGCACATTCATACATATGTAGTTGCCCTTACTTTCCAGCCCCATAGATGTTTTCTTTAAGATGTGACTACTTAAAATAGTATAAATGCAGACTTTCTGAAAGGATTCTTATAGTTAAAAAAAAAAATAAGATGTAAGGAATAACTTTAAAATAAATTATTTTTAAATAAATTATTTTCACTATACTTGAAGAAAAATGTCTACAATTATGACATGGTAATGTTCGTGCTATCATCTGTACTCTCTTTATTTTTACCCTTTCAACTCCAAGTATCTTCAAATTATGGAAAATGTCCCCACTGCATTATTTTCAAAGAATAGCATTCACCTTATTCTTACCTTCAAAAATCCTTAATTTCAGAATCCCATAAAATCTTTTTTTTTCTGTATCTGATGGGCTGGAGGAAGGCTGTGGTGCAGGTAGTGTGAAAGAAAGAAAGAGTAACAAATGGGAAATACATGACGTTCTTGTTATTATTTCTTTGCAGCTTTATAAAATTTTATTAAAAGATTACTGAATCATGATCTTTTCTATTTTGTGACCCATTTCTTTAACAGTCACTCAGACACTCAATAAAACACCAAAATTAAGAAATGTATGTTATGCAGAACACCTTTTAGAACACACAATTTTAAAATCAAACAATTAGGATACAAATGATATCTACAGTTTGCAATTTTTCTTTGTAGGAGCCTTGAGATGCTTTAAAGTTTCAACTAATATCCTGCCCATCATTGCTTTTCTATGCTTCATATATTATCTTTCAACTAATTTTTATGAATACTATCAAAATTTTAATAATTGAGTATGATAAATATATAATTTTCTTATTCACATATGTACAGTGTATGTTAAACTATTTTACTTTGTTTCACTATTTTTAAATACTTAAATTTAAAATAGTAAGTAAATAAAAGTCAGTTACTTTTTACTCTGTTTAATCATGATTTTAATTATTTTTATTTATTTGTTTGCAGGAAACTGGAGATGGTGGTTCTCTAAGAATGGTTCACTTTGGTTTGGTGTAAATATTTAGAAATTTTAACTTCATAAATAAACGTGCCTTTTTCACATCTGAACTTTTTCATGGCCTGAAACAGATTAAAATCTCTGTGAATTTTTAAAAAGGAAGTATAATCTGAATTGCTTATGAGTTTCAGAGTGTTTTCAAAATAAACCTTTATTCATTTCAAAAATGTGTAGCATAACAACAGCAAGGTGATCCTAAGTAAAAGTCCTTAACCTATTCATTTTCAATGATACATAAATTTTGAAAGTATGATAACTCATAGGTGATTCAAAAGTAGAAAATATGGACTTTATTCTCCTAAGTATTCATCCTCATCTGGTCTTGTGTACATTATTAATTTACATTACAAATAAAGTATTAATTAAGCAAAAATTTCAGCCCAGCCCCATTGTTGGTAGACAGTTCTTCATGGGTCTCTCAAGTTATTGCTATGACTAATTTTCCCTGACTGTCCCTTGGAACACAGAAATACTATCTCCCTCTGGAGCAAATAGCAGGCATACTTACTGCCTATTATAAAAGATTTGAGTTCTTTTAAGTTCATGCTTCCTTTCCTTTACACAGCCCAAGAAGTGTGCAGGTGTCATCTAGCCATCTTCACATTGCCTGATGGGAATAAGGTTCAGGAAGTCAATGTAAAACTAAACCAAACCAAACTAAACAAATGCTGATAATTTGGTTATTATTGCTGTGAGTAGCAAACTATCCTTTCTCTCTAACTTAGGGTCTTCTACCTGTGCCCATGAAACTGTAGTTATAGAACTATAGTTTTAACTACTCTAGTTTGTTAGCTTATAAGTAGGATAAAATATCCAACTCTTTACAGTTCTTGACACCCATTTATTAGCAGATAATAGCTATTTTACAATTGTAGATCACTATACTATACAAGAGCTGACAAATTCCCGAACTTGCAGCCATGCACTTACACTGGCAGCACTATACCAACAGCTTGGTAAGGTTTCATAACCTTGGCATATCAGTGTCTCATAGCTGTGTTCGTGTTGACATGTGGCAATGTCTTGCTGAGTGGTGTTCGTTACTTTTCTGTGCAGTACAATGACAGCTCTGATGGTCATTCCAGAAAAAATGTTTCAAAATTGCTTTGAAGAGCGGACTAGGTGCTGGCATTGGTGTATAACTCCCCAAAAAGAGTACTTCAAAGGTGATTATAGTCAGCAACGAGGTATGTAGCACATTTTTTTTTTTAAGACAGAGTCTCGCTTTGCTGTCATCAGTAGATTGCTGTGGCATCATAGCTCACAGCAACTTCAAACTCTTGGACTTAAGCAATTCTCTTGCCACAGCCTTTGGAGCAGTGAGGTATGTAGCAACGAGGTATGTAGCACTTTTTTTTTTTTTTTAAGACAGAATCTCACTTTGCTGTCCTCAGTAGATTGTTGTGGCATCATATCTCACAGCAATTTCAAACTCTTGGACTTAAGCAGTTCTCTTGCTGCAGCATTTGGAGTAGCTGGGACTATAAGTGCCCACCTCAATGCCTAGCTATTTTTTTAGAGATGGGGTCTCCCTCTTGCTCAGGCTGGCCGCGAATTCCTGAACTTAAGCAATCCACCCACATTGACCTCTCAGAGTGCTAAGATTAGAGGCGTGAGTCACCATGCCTGTAGCACTTTTCCTAGGATGAACTCCCAAACGTAATTGTCAGACCTTGTATGACAACAGCTCTGATGGGCATTCCAGAAAAAGAGTTCCAAAATTGCTTTGAAGGGTGACCTAGGACCTGGTGTCAGTGCATAGCATCCCAAGGGTAGTACCTCAAAGGTTTCTGTAGCAATACTCAACAATGAGATACTTGTCTGACATCATATATGCAGGTGTATACATATATATGAAAGATACATACATATGCATATGTAATTACATTGTTACTATTATTCATTTGAATAAATTGTTATCTGTTAGATCAATTAAGAAGAAAAATAAGAACTTTTTTTTTAAAATATAGACAGAATCTCACTATGTCCCCCTTGGTAGAGTGCCATGGCATCATACAGCTCATAGCAACATTCAACTCTTGGGCTTAGGTGATTCTCTTGCCTTAGCCTCCCGAGTAGCTGGGACTATAGGCACCCGCACCCGCACCCGCAACCGCTGCAATGTCCAGCTATTTTTGTTACAATTGCCACTGCTGTTTTAGCTGGCTGAGGTTGGGTTCGAACCTGCCACCCTCGGTATGTGGGCCGGCTCCCTCCCTACAGGCTCTGCTCTGGATGTAATTTTTTGATATAGATCTTAACACCATTTTTCCTATATATGTCTGCTTTATTGCAAGGAGAATAAACTTGAAATAGATTAAACTAATTAAACTTAGAAAGAGATTTCATAAGCCATGAAAGAAGACGTAAATCAACGTGACTAGGAGTCAGTGTGCTGTGCCTGGGCTCAGCAGCCAGGTCTGGGAATACTGAGTGCTGCAGAGGGCATGGGAGCAGGAGCTGGGGGTGGGCACAGACTTCCTCTGTGGTTTCAGAAAGCAAGGAATGAGAAACACACACACCCAGGCCCACGCAGGTGTATCTTGCAGGGGATGCCCGAGGAACGAGGAGGCGCCTTAAGAAGGCTACGTACAGCTTTACTTTCACAAAACCTGGAAAGAGCCCCACACCCACCAGTAAGACAAAGCATAAAAAGTCACTTCATGCGTGTATGTGTGCCCAGTGTGCACGTGTGCCAGGAAATAGGTAAAAAGAGTAGCTACCAAATGACTCAGCATGGAGAAATCTCAGATAATGTTGCAGCAAAAAGTTCTGTGCAGAATAAAATGTATAGGATGACACATTTACATGTGTATAAAATTTAAAAAGCATATAGCAGAGTATGGCACATGGGGTGTGCTTACTTGCTGTGCCTGTGAGCAGAAGCAGGTGCTCCCCTTGGACAGGGCAGGTGCCTGGGGCCACTTTACCCATGTCCAGGAAAGGTCTGGAGGGGAAAGAGGAGGTTCTGGAGCCAGGGGGACAGTGACTGGCATCAGAGCTTGGAGTTGGGCGTGGAGGGCTCCTTAAGGTGCTTTCAGCCGTCCTTGGGAAATCTCAGGAGCACCAACCTGACCGCTTGCCCCTTTCCTCTCTGTCACAGCTCCAGATTTTGGAAGGTTCACCAGCGTCCCCGACGTGCCCTCCCAGCTGCAGACATCCTCCCTGGAGGACCTGCTATGCTCGCATGCCCCCCTCTCCAGCGAGGATGACAGCTCCCCAGGCTGTGCAGCCCCCTCCCCGGCACCCTTCAAGGCCTTCCTCAGCCCTGCGGAGCTGCGTGTCCCCCGAGGTGCCGAGGGGACGCTGTCTCCACTCCTGAGCCCCTTGCAGAACTCACTGATGGACAAGACCTTGCTGGAGCCCAGGGGACTGGTGCGGCCCAAGAAGGTATGCTTCTCAGAGGCCAGCCTGCCTGCCGGGGACAGGCCCAGGAGGAGCTACTACCTCAATGGTATGTGGTGCAGGGTGCAGGGGCCTAGTGCACAGGGGGTGGGGTAAGCTGGGGGCCAGGGCCAAGGCCAGGGTTGTGTCTGTGCTAACCTTTTGCCCATCTTTTCCCCCTAAATGGGTTACTTATCTTCTTGGGGAGCTTGAGGTAGTTCTTCATGTATTCTGGACACAGGTCTATTTGGGGATGGGTTTTGTTTACTGGGGCTTCCTCTATGGCTTGCTCATTTTAACAATGATGTTTAGGAGAAGGGAGGGGCCTGTAACCATAGGGCTTTCCTTTTGAAGCACATGCAGAGGTTACACTGGCTGCATACAGATTGCAACATTCCAGCTAAAATGTCTCTGTGGAAGACACTGTGATTCTTTTTTTTTTTTTTTTTTTTTGGCTGGGGCTGTGTTTGAACCCACTATTTCCAGTATATGGGGCTGGTGCCCTACTCCTTGAGCCACAGGCACTGCCCAACACTGTGATTCTTAAAGTAAACTGTCAAATGTGACCTGTAGGTTTATTAGATGTCTATTCAAATTATCTGTTTTTCTGTGTCTTTTAAAGAACTGGTCCATCTCACCTAAGTTGTCAAATTTATTGGCATAAAGTTAATCCTAATATTTCCTTTTTATACTTTTAATGTCTGTAGGATTTCTGGTGGAGTCTTCTCTAACTTCTGATAGCAGTAATTTTTGTCTTCTTTCTCTCTTTCCCTAAGTCTTTCTAGAGATTTATCCATTGCATTGACTTTTTAATTTCAAGAGTAGATTTTTGGCTGGATCTTAGAGGGCCCAGGTTAGACTAGAAATCATTTCTACAACAGTTCAGGTATTGCATATTTCTTCTGATTAGTTTAGGTTTTAGAGAAGGGAGGGGGAAGACTCCTGATCAGAGAGATGCATCAGTACAGAGGAGTTGTACCTCTTCCTCCATGCTCATTGCCCCAACACCCCGAGTGGCGCATCTGCATCTCATCCTTAACCCCTGCTGCCTTCCACAGTCTTCTCAAGTGATTGGGAAAGAAATATACCAGAAACTATAGAACACTGTTGAAAGAAGTTAAAGAATCCCTAAATAAATAAATAGAAAACTTTTTTTTTTTTGAGACAAGATCTCACTCTGTCAGGTACAGAATGCTGTGGCATCATCATAGCTCACAGAAACATCAAACTCCTGGCCTCAGGCTATCCTCTTGCCTCAGCTTCTCGAATAGTTGTGACTACAGGTGCCTGCCACCACACCTGGATGGTATTTTTTATTTTTAGTAGAGATGTGGTCTCACTCTTGCTCAGGCTGGTGTTGAACTCCTGAGCTCAAGCAATGCACCTTCCTCAGCTTCCCAGGGTGCTGAGATAATAGACATGAACCACTGTGCCTGGCAGAAAAGATCTTGTTTCTTCATGGATCAGAAGACTTTAATATCGGAGTGTCCAACATGTTGGCTTCTCTGTACCACAGTGGAAGAATAAGAATTATCATGGCCCATACATTAAATACATAAACACTAATAAAAAAAGATTTGTGTATAATTTTCAAGATATCTACCACCACAGATAAGCCAAAAAGTCCTAATAATCCTATTTAGGCAATACCCCCCACTTGGAGCCTTTTAAAATCATTGAGCAGGTCTCAAGTTTGTGATCACTAATATAGAGAGTATACATGTCTAAGTAATAATATCTCTCTCTTTTTGACTTTTTTATTATAAAAGCAAAAAAAAGTGGACAACATAAAACTAGTGGGATATGACATTGTATCTGAGAAACTAATGCATCAATATCTGGTTTGATGGAAGTAGCTGCAATTCTCAGTGAGTTCTCAAGGCGCTCATCAGATATTTTGGTTCTAATTTTACTCTTAATATGCTTCATTCTGGGAAATAGTTGCTCACAAATGTAGATGCTGCCAAAAAGTGATGACATGAATAAGGCATGATTATAAAGCAAGGGATATTTGTCTCTGGGAAGACAGGACCTATAAAAAAAAGGCTAACAAAGAGACATGATTAATTTTTTCTTTAAGTTGACTGTCAAATTACAGCTCAATTCATTCCATTTGAAAATTGAGAGTTAACATACTTTAATTGGCTGAAAATGGAGTTGCAAATGTACCAAATATTAATTTTTTTCCTAGAAATATTGAAATCTGTTTTCAAATTCTTGTATCAAATTGAAAAGCAAGGCTGCATATTTTTTTGCTGTTCACAGGACTGTTTTTAGCCAATGTGCGGAAATGCATAAAACTGTTTGCCTTAATTTGAGCTTGCCATAATTTCAGTTTCATTTAGAAGGCTGTTATGGTTTGAAACATTGTATTGATAAATTGATTTTCACCTGGAAGATGCATGTTTAACTCATTTAAATGAGTGGTTAAATCCACTAAAAATGCTAAATCTGTAAGCCAGTTTTCATCATTAAGTTCAGACACAAATTTGGGTTTTGATACTATAAATGACTTGACAACTTGTCACAAATCAGAAAATCTTTTCTATATTTGGCCTTGACTTAGTGCTCTTATTTCTTGTTTTTTCCTCATTGACAATTAAAAAAAATTTTATTGTTGGAGATTTCTTGTAACAAAAAACCAGGTTACATTGATTGCATTTGTTAGGTAAAGTCCCTCTTATAATTGTGTCCCACCCCCAAAAGGCAAGTCACAAACCAAGACCCCCACCTCCCTCCCTCCTTCCCTCTCTCCCCCTCCTCCTGGCTTCCCTCCCTCTCCCCTTCCCCTACCCCCCACCATATACTAGGTCATTAATTGTCCTCATAAGAAAATTGAGTACATAGAATTCATGCTTCTCAATTCTTGTGATGCTTCACTAAGAATAATGTATTGCACTTATGTCCAGGTTAATACAAAGGATGTAAAGTCTCCATCTTTTTTAGTGGCTGAATAGTATTCCATGGTATGGATATACCACAGCTTGTTAATCCATTCCTGGGTTGGTGGGCATTTAGGCTGTTTCCACATTTTGGTGATTGTAAATTGAGCTGCAATAAACAGTCTAGTGCAAGTGTTCTTATGGCCAAAGGATTTTTTTTTCCTTCTGGGTAGATGCCCAATAGTGGGATTGCAGGATCAAATGGGAGGTCTAGTTTCAGTTCTTTGAGGGTTCTCCATACTTCCTTCCAAAAAGGTTGTATTAGTTTGCGGTCCTACCAGAGCAATTTTCTCAGATAGATATCAAACCCCGGACCAACTCAACTCTAACAGAGCCTCTGCAAGGCACCTTATAATAAAATTTCAATTTATGTTTCATTTTTCTATTTTTTGGTCTGTTTCTTAGGCAACACACCTTAGGAATTACCTGATCATATTGAATTGAGAGAAAATATTGTTACTTATAGTTATGTATTAATGTAAGGCTATGTTTTTAACATGTTATGAAAACATAGCAATGAAAAGAACTTGCTAGAATGATATTACCTACTATTTCTTCTTAGTTGGCACATTCAACATAACAGCCAATCTTTAATTTACTATCAAGGCAGATGGAAAATATTCCACCCTTTGCTGATGACTCAAAACATTGTACTGCATATTAAAACAAACATCACGTTTTTCAGGAAATAGTTTATGCAGAACCACTCAGCCTGGACAGTATGAATTCATGTTACATCTCTAGACTCCCAAGGCTTGAGTTATTAACCTCTAAGCTACTTAGGTTTGAGAAGTTGGAGACAAACTATTCCAAGTTGTATTTGTCTACACAGCTATATTGCTTTCATTACACGTTGTTTGGGGGCACATTCCAGCCTTATGTAGTCTATTAACAAGGAACAATCTTCCCTGAGATGCTTTAGAATGTTTTATTTACATCAGCCCCATACATTGGAGGAGAGGAATAGTGCTTGAACATGATTACAGAAGAAAGTATGTCATTTCTGAAAATCACAGAGCCTCTTCTCTAAGTTCTTTTATATTTGAAGTTCATCTCGATAACTCTTTCAATACTGCCCATATCTATTATGCCATTAAATATGAAATGTCCACTTATGAATCAAAAGTTTATTTTATCTCAAAAAAAATAACCAAAACAACCAATCGAAGTGTGTACCCAAACTATCCACATAGCTTTGCCATCTGAACAGTAGCCTGTTTACGGCAGCAGCAAAGAACCCTGGGAGGGAGTGGCAATGAAACTGTAAAAGGCATTTTCCACAGTTTCTTGAGAATTGAATATTTTTCCTTGAAAGAAGTGGTTTAAAGCCTGAAGAAAGTGGGAGTCAGTTGGTGCAAGGTCCTGTGATTATGGTGCAGGACAGAAAGGTTCGAGACCAGACTCTAGTTCTGAGCACCGTTGTTTATGTGACATGTGGCTAGGGGTTGTCTTGCAGGAGGACTGGCCCGTCTCTGTAGACCAATCTAGGCTGCTTAATGACAACCACCCTCATCATTTCATCCAGCTGATTGCAGTAGACATCCCTGTAATCGACTGATCCGACTTCATAAAGCTGTAGTGGATGATACTGGTGCTGCACCACCAAACAGCCGCCAGGCGCTTTTTTTGATGACTATTAGATTTTGGGCTGTTTTGGAACTTTGTGTTAATCCAACCATTATGTAGCGTACTTGCCACTGTAACAAAGAATCCATTCTTCATCTCATGTAGAAATACCTGGTAGAAACGATTGGCTTTTATGTTGTGACAGCAAGAAAGGCAAGCTGCCAGGTGCTTTCTCTCCATTCAGCTTCTTACCTTGCCAATTTGTTTCTAATGGTCAAACCATCCACTTACTGTGTGTTCCTTCCCGAACACTTTTAATTGTCTGCATTGCTCTGGTGGCATGGCAGAACTCATATTTTTAAAAAAATATGAATTTTTCATTTATTCACATTTTTTGAAATATTTGTTCTAAAAACGTTTCTTAAAGATAATGATGAGCCAAAACATGCATTTACAAGTTTGTACCTTCACAATAAAAAATAAAACAAGAAGTGTTAAAGTGAAATGTCAGAGATACCAACTGTCAGACTTAGTACAGGCTGTCCCCAAGTTGCAAACATCCAACTTATTTACAACTTGCACTTAGAATGGAGGTTATTTCAGTCAATTCCCAAGTTACTAGCACCCGACTGATGTTTGGCTAACACTTATGAATGGAGGCTATTACAGGTAATAGGTAAATGTACTTGTTTTAACTAATATACAGATTCAGTTTAAGAAAAAAACCTACACAATCCATCTCGATCATTACCCAGGGACTTTCAGTATTTAAGGAAATCAAACATTTCATTCTTAATAACCAAATATATATATATATAAACACAATAAGGTTAACCATTATCCATCCGGGAACATCAAATCTAGCCATAAATACAAAATATCGACTTCTTTTTCTTAATTCCTCTTCCTTTCCACGTGCTCATCTTTCAGATAACATCTGCAGATCAAAGTTAACTAACAGATAAAGTTGATTCTTGTCTTAGGTCTTCACCTGTGGCGGTAGCAGAATACCACAAACTGAAAAGTGTATAGTTACAAATGATTAATTCGGCTTATACTTCTGCAGGACGGGAAAGGCCAAATTTCCCACTTTATCAGAACCCCAGTCCCTCAGTCACTAACCCGGTTTGTGATAAGGGCCCTGATCCAGTCAGGAGAGTAAAGGCTTCATGAACTAATCACCACTGAATCCTCACTTGCCAATGCTGTTACATGGGCGTTAATTTTCACCTGAGTGTGGAGGGTATATTCACACCATAGCGTGTGTTATAGGAAGCTCACTGATGATAGTTCAAGCTCCAATCCGTCTTCAGATTTCATGTGAGAAATATAATTCACCCATTCCAATTATGGCTCAAGTGTTTCTGCTTTCCCTTAAACTCCTTGGATTTGAAGCTTAACTTTTATCAGTTAACTTAATGGCCTCATTAAACTTTCATTAACTTCCAGAAGGACACCTTCATATCCTTTCTGCAGTTTATGACTTTGCCTAGATTATAAGTATGGCTAATGTGTTCATGCCTTCAAAAGCTCATAAAGAGACACGTTAAGGTAAAGGCTAAGTCTGTCCTTCATTTACATTAAATTGTTCAAAGGTAGATTGAAAGAATTATATCTGCTGCATTTTGGATAAATGAAACCAACACATTCACCTAATATCAGTTTATTTTTTCTCATTATCCATTATTATAGGCAACGTTGTGGTTTTATACATATAAGGAGGATAGAGTCAGTAGAAAATGTATGAACTATTTTTCTTGAAGAGATAATCAATTCCTGTTGGAATTGTCAAAATGTGTGTTTCTTAATTCAACAAATAATAGTGAAAGAGTATGTGACTTTTAAAAAAGTGCATTTTCTTAAGAATGCTGCCTAATCAAAGATGTGTGGATCTCAGCTGCCATCTTCTAAAAGTATACCCCACCCCCCTCCATAAAAACTAGGGAAACTGGTATTGACAGTCAAATTTCAAAGCATTAAGGCTGTTATCTTGTCAACATTTTACCTCTGTGACTTGTTTCACATTCTTGAGATAAAGTATCTCTCCTTATCAATTTTTCCAATTTTTTGAAGACTCCCCAGGCCAAAGATATGAAACTCAATGTTGTCTAATATGGTTTTGACATTTTTGTGCACTGGTACATCAATGGTATGCACAATATTTAAGGTAGGTTGATAAAATAAAGACTGTTACATAATTATTATTGGGTTTTTTTCCATGAGCTCTGAACTCACTGTTCAAATAATTAGTGTTTATCCACTTTTGTATAATTGACCTGTTTACAATGCAGGATCCCTTGACTCTTAAGTATATTTAATGTTCCATACATTTCACATATTTGCTTCAAGTTTCACATGATACAAGCACCAATTCCTGACAATAGACATAACTACACAATTTTCTAAAAAATACCATCAGATTAGTAAAACTCAATGGAACTTTTGGCACCGTGACATGAAGGAAAGATCACATGAGCTTTCAGTAGGTCCTTAATAACGTCAAGGCTTATTTAATGAGCAGCTATAAAATAAAAGAATCACATGATTTTATTTTGCTTGTATTTTTTAAAACTCTGTGCTCCTACTAATCAACATAGCCTTCACCTCATTTACCCAATTACAGTGTTAAGACATTTGTGTTCTACACCTGATAGATCCAACTTGTACTTGCAATATGCTCCATAGGTGTGATCCCCCTACTAACCCTCCCTCTATGGATCCACCTTGCTCCCTTCCCCTCCCCCTCCCTCCCCTCCCCCTCCCTTCCTTCCTTCATCCTAGGCTATAGTTGTCATTCATCTTTCATATCAAAGTATGAGTGATTGTAAATTGGTTTCATAGTAGTACTGAGTACATTGGATATTTTTTTCCATTCCTGAGAAATGTATTCATGATCTATGTACAAATGACTTAATAAAAAAAAAAAAACTGAGGAAAAAAAAAATGCTGGGCTCTCCAAATCTGTATGTTTGCTCATTCATTCAACAAATATTTATTGTGTACCTACCCCATGTCAAGCAAAACAAGCCATAATCCCTGTTCTAATGGATTTTACACTCATAGATGTTGGGAGAGTGGCATATGCGATAGAAAAACTGTGAATAACTTGACGTTTCTGTTGTTGATGTACAATGAGGCTCCTAAGGGAGATAGAGGTACCTGAGTGTGTGTTGCTAATTGATATGGGATGTCAGGGGAAGGAGGCCTCTCTGATAAGGTGACATTTCAGTAGAGATCTGAAGGAAGTGAGAGAATGAGTCTGGCAGATAATCCCGTCAGAAGTGTTCCCGGCAGAGCTGGGACAGTGATGCACAAAGCAAGAAACAGGATCTTGCTTATCATAGTCGAGTGATAATAAGAGGAAAGCATGCCCAGTTTTTTTTTAATCACTAATGTTTGAGTTTATTGATAATTATTTCCATTTAAGGACATTTCAAGATTGCCAACATAGGCAAACTGGTATTATAGTCAAACTTATAGTATTAAGACTGTTATCTTGTCAACATTCTACCGCTGTGGCTTGTTTCACATTCTTGAGATAAAGTATCTCTCCTTATCAATTTTTCCAGGTTTTTCCAATATTATAAGGGAAGATTTAAAATCCAATCATTTTAAAAGGTCTTGTCTCAGTTCTCATAGCTGCTCGGTGGACAAGCTACAAAGCACTGTTTCGAAATCTCCTAATTCCTACATGATTTCTCCCATTATTTTATGTTTTGTATTACAGTTCAATGAAACTGGGCCTTGACTATTCTCTGAAATACATCTTTTTCAAAGGAAAAAATTGAGAATCTAGAAACGAAAGCTGGAACAAAACCTGAATTTGAAAGGGCATGCCAAGAACTGACCATCATGACCATCTGTTGAAATCTTCACGTTTTGGCCAGGAAGAAGCCAAGGCCAGGAGATATATATTTAGAGAAGCTTATAAGGCACTTGAACTTAAAAATTATTTTTCTCCTGAGAAAAAGCATAATCTTTAGTCTTAGATTAAAAAATATTGTCAACTGTCACTCAACAGTTGATTGACATGAAATTTTAGAACTATTTGAGTTTAAATTTGCAGGACCTATCTGAATATCTATTTATCATCCTTTGAACAAAGGGTGTGTCATCTTCCCATAAATCATTTTCCCCTTTTACAGTGTGAACCAAGAATACATTTGCATTCTCTCCACCTATGAAAGTTTTGTTTGGTTTTGTTGTTGTTGTTATTGCCTTAGACATCACTCACGGTGCCTCCCTGCCAATCATTCCCTGTCTCCTTCCTATCAGTCTCATATAGGTCAGGGGACCCGTAAAGCTTCTGTTGAAATATGCTCTTTTGTACTGTCAGTTATGTTTAAACAAATATGTGTCCTAGCATCCCAAAATAAAACAAAATGATAAACTTTTTTGAGTTGTTTATATTTCTAACGTCTATATTCTATAAACACCCATAAACACATATGCACATAAAAAACATAATTTAAATCAAAATTATTAATTATATAAAACTATAGTTTGTATAGGCTCTCCAATTCCAGAATCTAATAATTTTATTTTAGTGTCAATTTTAAACTAAATGCCTACTAAATTTCTTTAGAAATTTGGGGGTGGGGTAAGAAATTTCTAAGTATAGATTTTATTCAATTTTAAATATTACACCATATTCCACAATAGGGAATGAGATTAAATATGTGTGATGAGCAGACTTAGTCATCCTACTAAAGAGGAAACTTGGGATGTAGCAAGAACATTTTTTTTTCACAGTAGAATCAGAATTGTCCTCTTGAAACTCTCTGAATAATTCCCTTTATTAGTGAGCTAAGCATTAATAGATTTTTTACCACTTGGACCCTTAGTCTCCCTAATTATGTCTCAAGGGTCTAATAATATGGCAATCAAAGGGAAGCCAGTTTGTGCTTAAACTAAAAATTCTATAAAGCACAGGAATTTTATATTACTTTATACATTGAAGGCATACCAACCAAGTTTTTAATCTTAGACTTAAGAAAAAAGTGAGTCATGTAACTTAACCAAAGTTTGTTGTTGTGGTTGTTGTTTTTACCAAAAGAAGACTTCTGATAGCATATTCAAATGTGGAGGTGATAATTCAAAACACAAGTAAACTCAAAGCAATGCAGAACAAAATTGCAACCATGCGATCAGGCCTTCTGATAATCAGTGAGTCATAGAAAGAAATTAAGTTGCCTTTCATTGCAAAGCCTCCTCTTCACCTAAGCAAATCAGCACGTGGAAATTAACTGGAAACTCAAGTTTCCAGGTAAGCAAAAAATTTTTGATCACTTTCAGAAGGCACATACCCAAGGAGAAAAACTAGGTTTAATATTGCCCAAGGTGTATCATACGAAGGGTATCGAGAAACAGCTAAGAATCTGTTTTGCAGGATAATTGTTTGTAGCTTAGAAGACTGACTCTGAGGGAAATGTGACACTGTTGCTATCTCCTGCTGTGATCGTGGTCCAACTCCAGAGAGCACCAGGCAGCTGATGTGCTTTATTTTAAGATAATTTGGTTATTAATTGCTGCTCTTAGTAACATCTTTCATGAATCCAGTTTAGAAATAAAAGATCTTGCTGTCATTTTCCCTAATATTTGTTTTTGCTATTGTAGGTGAGTCCAAATCAAGAGCAAGAAGGCAGGCAGGTACTGTTTGAACAATAATAGCTTGTTTAGTTCTATCATAAAGTATATGTGCATTTGTTAATGATCATCGATGGCTAATTCACTCTGAAAAAGTGTAAGTACAGACAAAAGTCACCAGAACTTTACTTACAATCGTGCTGGCATTAATATCAACTTGTTATGTTTCACCCATGAGTTTATAAGGGTGGATTCTCTGTTGGATTCCCACCTGAGTGTAGCTTTAGACTGCCTATCGAAAAAACACAAGCCCAGGCCCTGAAACATTTAAATGTGATAAAAATCAATTTTACCTAGGTTATTCCCAGCTGAATGCCACTTCTGATGTACATCAGCTTCAAAAGAAATTAAAAGATAAGTAACATGATTACAATCAGATTAGCTTGTCTAGGCAGGCAAACGAGTTTGCCAGAGTTGTCTGAGTGGAGATAGTTCCTAGTGAGACCAGTTTACATCACATTAAACAAAAATGAGTTTCCAATCTGTGTGCTGAGTAACAGAAAAGGTAGATGGAGAACTCTGTGACTGATCGCCAGTCAGGGAAACACTGTTATTTTGTGGTTATTTGAGAATTACTTTCTGTTAGAACAGCTTAAGAAAAAAGGAATCATTCCCTATGACTGATTTGTTCCTCACACTTTAAAAAGTATTTTTTATTTCTTTTAATAGAATTTATGAAAGTTGAGAGGTAAACTCAAGAGTGGGGAAAAATCTTGGCTCCCAAATTGTTCTCCATTGTAAAATAGGATAATGAAAAATTCTCAGAGGGCAGCTTATGACAGGGGTCACCTCTAACCGGAAAAGAGGGACATATATTAATAAATACTAAATAGACAATAAACAAGAAATGTAGGCTCAGTTTCAATTGATATGATATCCATACTAGAGGAAAAAATCTCCTATCTCTATTTTCCTTTCCTATATAACACTCGTTATTTTTTAGCCCAGAGGGGGGGAAAAATTAAAGGAAAAAGAAAAAAGGAGAAAGAGTAAAACTGTACAGGGTAAGTAGAAAATAATTAGACACCCCATCTCAGGATGGGCAAGAGACTTGAATAGAAATTTCTCCAAAGAAGACCGGCGTAAGGCCTACAGATACATGAAAAAATGCTCACCATCCTTAATCATCAGAGAAATGCAAATCAAAACTACTCTGAGGTATCAT
>CAUYTI010124805.1:0-30751 GCA_963575145.1 Galago senegalensis | reverse complement strand
ACATATAACTGTATATTATCTCATATATAATGATGCTGTAGTTATGTAAGAGAATGTCTTTATTCTCAGGAAATACAAGCTGAAAGGTTTAATGGTGGTGCCAACACTATGGTATCTGAAATTTACTTTTAAATGATCCAGGGGGAAAAAAGTGTGTGGGGGGTGCTGTGTATGTGTGTGTGCATTTGTGTGCTTATGAAGGAAGATAAACCAAATGTGGCAGTGTTAGCAACTGATGAATCTAGAAAGTTATGAATCTTTTGTTATATTTGTCTAACCACTTTTCTGTGGGTTTGAAATTTTCTGACATTAATAGTTGGGAAAAATTATGTGTCAGTCTTCCTATCAGGGTAGGTGCCCTGGAGGAATGGAAGAAAACCAAGGGAAGGTGAGTCCAGAACCTGGGGAAGACCATTGTTTTCTTTGGAAGAGGTGGGAATCTTGGACATACACAAAAAGGAAAATGAGATTTTGGAGCATGAATTAGACAGATGAGAAGGTCAGAGGACTATTCTCCCAGGTCCCACTCTTCTTAGAGATTGAACTAGAAAAGAGAGTTCTCTGGGGCTTAAAAAGGCAGAGAAGCTAAATTACTATTCTGGAAGACCAGAATAATTCCCCATGGAGTAGAGGACTCAGGGCCTAGGAAAATAGTAATATGACCCTCTTAAAACTGAAGGCAGCATAATTGGAGTGATGAGTTTATCACCTAGACAATTTGTTCCAGAGTAGAGAAAATCTAGACAGATTGGATGAGGAAAGTCTAGAAAAGTCATTGCAGAACATTCTAAACATCACTGGGTTCACTCTGAAATAAATGAGTTCCTAAGAGAGAGAATTTGAGCAACCTGAGGAATGTGGCTGGCCATGGTGCTAAGGAAGCCCAGAAGCCAGTTAGGATAGAAATCGGTAGAGTCCAGGCCTGTTTAGCTGGTGGCCAGTGGGAAGCCCTACCAGATGGTGTGGTGAAGTCATTATCCACCTCAGCCTAGTGAAGTCACCATCACCATCCAAGACACACAACAGTCTTGAGTTTATATCTGTCTCTACAGGGCTTCTCAGGACAAATTTTAGAGCAGTAGATTAGAAAAAAGTCTGAATCTAAAACCATATGGTAATAGTTCTCACATATCCACAAGCATTGGAGTTGCCTGGAGTACTTTTAAAACCCAGTGTTCTGAGCCCCACTTAAGAATTTTTGAGTCACTAGAGAATAGAATAGAACCCCAATATTTGCATATTTAACAAATTCCCAAGTGTTGTTGATGTTGCTGGTTGGGACCACACTTTGAGAATTGACGTAGAAGAAAGGAAATGAGAGAAGAGTGTCATCCAGCAAATTGTACAAGATACAGAAAAGAAAAATAGACCAATTCTCCCTAAGTTTCTTTCAGAACAGTCTAAAAGTATTAAACACTTAGATGACTCTTCAAAAGAAGACTAGGGGGATAATGGAGTAACAGTGGAGAGTGTTCCCTTGTTGTGAGAAGAAATGTCACTTAAGGGCTAGAATTAGAAGGTGGGGGAAGACAGCACCATGAGGAGCAGCCAGCTGAAGTCCTGGTCCTCCCCAGTCTCCTAAAGCCATGGGATTCAGATAAGGAATCTGCTGAGGGCAGTTCTTCAAAGGAAACCTGCAAACTACCCTCAGGAGACAGGATTTGCAGGCCTGAGCCAAGACTATTTCCCTCAGCCAATGAGACCAACCCCATAAGGCAGAATGGACTGTTTCCTGAGACCCTTGTAACAGGTAAATACAATCTAAATAGCAGGTGAATAAAGTAATATCCCACTGTTCATAATACTATTTATTAAATGTTTATCAAGTGCTGGGTCCTATGCCAGGTTCTTTACCAACAATGTCTCACTTAATGCTCACCACTGGCCCGTAACCTGCATTGTTACACTTACTTTGCACATAAGAAATCTGACTGTTGAACAGGTTGAATATCTTGCCCAAGGTCAGACAACAAATTAGAATTTAGGTAATAAGTGCCTCTTCATTTCTCTTCCTGGGGATAAGAAGGAGGACTAGGGGTATAAGGCAGAGGAAGAGAGAAAGAGAAAACAACAGATGTTACATTGCAAAAGGCAACCTTTAGCATTCATGAAAACCTAGCAGAAGCCTTCAGAAGCCAATGTACGAGATAAGCTTGCACCCAGAAACTGACCTATTTTCATCTTGGTCTTAGTTAGAAATTCATCATAATGTAAAACAAGTAAAATACTCCTGGCTTTCACATTTTCCTGACAACTTGCTGCCTAATTGGCAAGGCTAAGTTTGCAATTCAAGTCTGTTTTCTTTTATTTTTTTATTAAGTCATATACACATAGATCATGAATACATTTATGCATATGTGGGGTACATGCATTGTTTTTTTATACAATTTGATGTGGTTACATCAAACCAATCAACATAGCTTTCACCTCATTTACTTGATTATTGTGTTAAGACATTTATGTTCTACACTTGACTGATTTGACTTGTACCCTTGTAATATACTTCATAGGTGTGATCCTGCCTTTTACCCTTCCTCTATCAAACCCTTCCCCTCCTTTCCCACTCAATTTCTCTCCTTCATCCTGGGCTATAGTTGTATTCTATCTTTCATAAGAAAGTGTGAGTAAACATAAATTGGTTTCATAGAAGTACTAAGTACATTAGATACTTTTTTTCCCCATTCTTGAGATACTTTACTCAGAAGAATATGTTCCAGCTCCTTCCATCTAAATATAAAAGAGGTAAAGGCTCCATCTTTTTTAAGGCTGCACAGTATTCCGTGGTATACATATACCACAATTTATTAATCCATTCATGGATCATTGGGGACTTGGGCTTTTTTCATGACTCACCTATTACAAATTGAGCTACAGTGAATAATCTGGTGCAAATATCTTTTTTGCAAAGTGATTTTTGGTATTTTGGATATACTCCTAGTAGAGGAATTGAAGGATCCAACAGCAGGTCAATTTTTAGATCCCTGAGTGTTCTCCAAACTTATTTCCAAAAGGAACATATTAGTTTGCATTCCCACCAGCAGTGGAGAAGTGTTCCTTTTTCTCCACATCCATGCCAACATCTGTATTTTGGGGATTTCATTATGTGGGCTACTCTTACTGGAGTTAGATGGTATCTCAAAATGGTTTTGATTTGTGTTTTTCTGATGATCAAAGATGATGAGCATTTTTTCATGTGCCTGTAGACCATGCACCTGTCTTCTTCGAAGAAGTTTCTGTTCAGGTCTCTTGCCCATAGTGAAATGGGATCAACAATAGTCACGCTGAAAAAACAGTCATGGACTCTATTCCCTTTACAGTAGTGCCAAAGAAAATGAAATATCTGGGAGTATAACTAACGTGAAAGATCTCTATAAAGAGAACTATGAAACTCTGAGAAAAGAAATAGCCCATGTCAACAAATGGAAAAATATACCATTTCACGGCTAGAAAGAATCAACATTGTTAAAATGTCCGTACTACCCAAAGCAATCTACAATTTAATGCAATACCCTTTAAAGTACCTCTGTCATACTTTAAAGGTCTGGAAAAACTAGTACTTCATTTTATATGGAAACAGAAAAAACCTCAAATAGCCAAGACATTACTCAGAAATAAAAAAAAATCAGGTGGAATCATGCTACCAGACTTTGAACTATACTATAAATCTATAATGATTAAAACAGCATGGTATTGGCACAAAAATAAAGAGGTAGATTTATGGAACAGAATTGAGAACAAAGAGATGAATCCAGACACTTGTTATCACTTGATCCTTGATAAGCCTATCAAAAACTTAAACTGGGGGAAAGACTCCCTATTTAACAAATGGTGCTGGGTGAATTGGGTGGTGACTTGTAGAAGACTGAAACTGGACCCACACCTTTCACCTCTAACAAAAATTAACTGTCACTGGATAAAAGACTTAAATCTAAGACATGAAACCATAAAGATTCTTGGAAAGAGTGCAGGGGAAACACCTGAAGAAATTGGCCTGGGAGAAAACTTTATGAGGAAGATCCCCCAGGGCAATTGAAGCAATACCAAAAATACATTACTGGGATCTGATCAAATGAAAAAGCTTCTGTACTGCCAAGAACACAGTAAGTAAAGCAAGTAGACTGCCCTCAGAATGGGAGAGGATATTTCTGGCAAAGGTCTGATAACCAGAATCCACAGAGAACTCATACTTATTAATAAGAAAAGATCAAGTCTGTTTTCACTGTGCAATGCAGACAGCAAGGCCTCAAGTTCTATAACCGCTGGTGTCTCTCTAAAGGCAAAAAAGTAGAGTGTCATGGAGAGGACACTGGTGTGTTTTGGTTGGGAGAGGTGGACAGGCAAGCATCAAAACCACAAGTGAAATCCTGCAGCAGGGCTTTGATCTGTTTGCAAAGCTGGTAAAAACTGCTCCACAGGAGCTCAAACCAAATCCAACACTATAAAGGAACATTTACTAGAGAGCAACTTCCCTCCTGGGGAGGCATTTGCATGAGGTGTAAAATTGCTAAATATCTGAGGAAGAAAAGTGCTGGGAATCTTATGGCTTAATTAAGAGTCGCACTAATGCCCCAAGCCAAGTTTAAAGCAGCAATGACTTCAGCCTCAAAGACCCCAAATATTGCCACTGTGCTAAGTGGCTTATCTTTGTCATCTCTAGACTATTTGATAATTTTGAGCAAAAACATAAACATATTTATATGCTAACTCTGTATAGAAAATTTGTTTCTTTCAGGCCCTTTTTGAAAAAATAAAGTAGAACTGCATCCCAACTTTTTACGATTCAATGACGATATGGTAGAACCTCTGTAAGTTGACCACCCAAGGGACTATAACAAACTGGTCAACATATGGAGGTGGCCAACTTAAGGAACTTCCATTGAGTACATGTGGTGCATGTCTGGTCTGTGAAATTTAGGTCAACTTAATGAGGTGGTCAATCTATGGAAGATAAAAGATCAAGTACTTCTTTTTCTTTTTTGAGACAGAGTCTCACTATGTCACCCTTGGTAGAGCGCTGTGGCATCACAGCTCACAGCAAGTTCAACCTTTTCAGTTTAAGCAATTCTCTTGCCTCAGCCACTGAAGTAGCTGGGACTACAGGTGCCTGTCACAATGCCTGGCTATTTTGTTGTTGTTGTTGTTGTCATTATTGTTTATCACTCTTGGGCCAGGTTCAAACCCACCAGCCCCAGTGCCTGTGGCCAGCACCCTAACCACTGAGCTATGGGCACCGAGCCAAAGATCAAGTATTTTATCTTAAGCACTTACCTTCTAAATTATTGGTTTCTTGTCAGGACACTCTAGTTCCTGAATAAATGGAAAAATACTGAATAGTTGTAAAAAGGGATAATGGTCAGTTGAGCTAGCAGAGAACTAGGAAGGGAGCACCGAGGAAGGGGGCCCTTTAATTCTCATGGTACTTTCTCAAAAAACAAACATCCTGAAAAGCTGTTTCATCATTCCTGCTGGGTTTCTTAACCAGTGAGATCACGTGATGTTAAGCAGGAAGATACTGCTGGCCACTGTAGTTCAATGCAAAGCAGAAGATAATCATCTCACAATAAAGTCAAGCAAGTTTCCTCTTTCGTGTTTCATTTCACTGTCCTCTGCTGTGTTTAGTTTCATGGCTAAGACCCACATCATGCATCTCTAGTTTTATTTTATTTCTCTTTAATCTATCAGTTGATTGGATGCCATGGAAGAGTTGGAAGCAGGGGGTAGGGCCCTGAATTGCCTTAAAAATGCCATCAATCCCAGGAGGTAAGCAGGCAGAAGAGGGCGGGGGGTGGGGAATGACCGACAATCATATTAATAAGGAGCAGTAGAAAGAGATTATTGCTTGTTAAATATTTTGCTTGTGTTTGCAGGATAAAAATAGGTACATTGTGCTACATGTCTTCGTAAAGCCATTAGTTAACACGTTGCATTCAACTCTTCTCCCAAGTCTTTTGATAAAATAGGACTTAAAGATCATTGCTGGAATCTCCACAGAGGGGAGGAGAGAGCCCAGGAGCCCCAGGCCCTATTGCCCACACTTAACCGCTGCCAAGGAGTAAGGCTTCTGATGTGTGAGCTGCGTAGAAGGACGTGGTCACGCCCAGCACTGCACTGTTTTGCCTTTGGAAGCAGTCTTCTGCCTTCTTCTGTTTTCTCCTGGACCATTCTGTGAGCCTCCAGCCTACTAGATGGGATGGAGAAGTATAATTCAAGTGAGAAAATATTTGGGACCCTGCCCCTGTCAGCATAGCCTGTACAGGAGGGCCCTCAGCAATAGGACAGAGCCTAGGGTGGTAAGAAAAGAGGTAGGTGATAGGCCTGAGGAAAATAAGGGGCTGGCAATTTGTTCCTAACCTTCCAGATCTTTATGAAATTACATTTGTCAACATATTTTATTTTTCAATTTCTAAAACTAATAGCAATTTTATAATGTTTAGACATACAGCATGTGGGCCTCCTGGTCATTGTACTCTTCCCTGGGACCCTGCCAATGTTAGGAGCCAGTCTGCTATTCTGGGCCCTCATGGGGGGACACCTCGGGATTGTTCCTTGTATCAGACCCCTGTTTAGTAACCACAGAGTGTGCTCCATTTCTACAGCTGCTCACCGTTCAGATTTTCCCTGCATTAACTGTGCTGGCTTTCCTCTGCTGCCCCTAATAAACACCTGGTGCTTAGTACTTATTGCGACTTAGAGATGTTCAAGGGCACAGAGCTTAGCATGTAGTCTCTTTTTTGATTCTATCTATATTCCGCTCAATCTTTTTAGTGAGAAGGACAGTTGCTAAGTTGAGGATAAGCCTCCAAAGTCACAGAGGCATATTCTGCATAGCACTGTCAAATGTCCCTTTGGCTGAGAGAGGCTGAGCTATAGTTAAACGCTTCACGCCTATTCCCTGGTGCTCAGCTGGCCACAGTGCTGTGGGACAGCAGAGCAGGCCCTGGCTCCCTGTGCCTAGGGATCAGGGAAGGAGGTGGAATCTAAGCTGAGACTTATGGGGATTTCTCTCTCTATGTGTGTGGGGGGCAGTCCTCAGATTATAGCCAAAATATATGAGGCACTATATAGATCAATTATAAACACACAAGAAAAAAAGGGCATGTACAAGTTTGTACTAGAGAATCCCACATATAGTGAAAGATTGTAACCCACGGTACAGAGCTGAAAGCCCTGAGTACTGGTTCCTACATAGCAGTTAGCGTGGGGACACACTGGGCAATAAAGTGCTGAAAAACAAGAGATTTGTTCCCAGTCGCATCCCTGTGGCTCTGTCACACTCTTGGTGATAAAGTTAGAAGCAAGGGAATTGTGAAATGAGGATTATGGTGGCATTCACAAGTCTTGCATCCTTCAGTCCCTGCATAACCCAGAAAGATGACAGTCCTGTTTCTAAATCTGTATGCAAATTTTTCCTCCGTGGAAGTTATCTGAAAGCAAAATTGGTCCATTGAGCTAATCACTAAATAGGGCACTTCAGTGTGCTCTAGTTCTGACATCTAATCAGCAATACAGCTGCATTTAAATACGGAAGACTTAACGGATTTTGGCTTCTGAAGCAAGGGATTTTCTAGATAATCTTGCCTATAAGGTCCTTGACTTGTGCCGTCAGATGTTGCCAACTGTGATCTGCAGAAATAACAGTGTGGCACTTGTGTATCTGTTTTTCTCCTGTGTACTGCATAAGGCTGGGAGTTTTTCATTATAATTAGCATTTGCTAGTAAAAAGCTCATTTCTCAATTTTGCTGTTGACTTCATAGAAACCAAATCTGCAAATATGCGTGTGCCCTGGTCCTCTCCTCTGCAATTAACTCCAACACCTGGCAAGGCACTGCGTCACCCCCGTCCCCACCCCCAACCTGGAAGCCCTAGGAAAAACTCAGGAGGTCCTCTCAGAATCCTCAAAGGCTGGAGCTCAGGCCAAGATCTTGCTTTTTCTGTGATCTCTTTATTCTTTGAATGGAGAGTAGCTAACAGAACAGAAACCAAAATTTACAATTATGCTAAAATAAAAATGCTTCTGGGTTTTTGCAGTGTAGATTATGCAAAAAAGGAATCATTAGGCTAGGGCAATCATCTTCTATTAAATAAGCCTAAAATAAGGAGCTTGGGGGCAAAAAAAAAAAAAAAAAAAAAAAGGAAGAAGAAGAAAAGAAAAAAAATTAAAAAGACACACTGAGACATTGCTTTTGGTGGCCCCCTGCCAGAACACTGGTCATTATGCTTGTCGGAATATTTAGCATAATTAGTCTTTAGCTGCCCATCTCAGTTTTGCCTGAGATATAAATATGAAGTCAAAGCTATTAAAAACTATGTTCCTGAGAAATAGATACTCCCAGGGAGAACTGCCCAGGTAGCCCAGGCGATACTGGAAATCTCAAATGCCACCGAATATTTGAACTGCTGTGCTGGTTGAATGCATGAATTACTATAATTCTTTTGTAGCATATAAACTCTGGCCTGTTTGATAGCCACAATAAAATTAATTTTTATGTTAATTAGCCTCCCATTCAAGTGAAAGCTGAAGTCCCAAACTCTGACCTGGCCTTGGGGTTATTTCCTTCCAAGAGGCTGGCCTGTGTACCCTCCGTCAACATTTCCTATTAAGCGGCAGGGTGCTCTTGGCCCTGAGCTACAGTAAAACAGGCAGAGGATTTACTGTCCGTCAGCTCAAATGAAAATAGATTTTTCACCCCACTGGCAGCGTGTGTATCACTGGCTAAAACACTGTCTGGTGTCACCAGCTGAGCAGAGAGCCTTTCTGCCTGCTTTGCATTTATCACGGTCACTTCCCTTAGGGATGATGAGAAATTCCCATGGGTGAGAGAAAGGCAAATTTCCTCCCCACCAACCCATCAGCTTCCAAAGCAGCTTTTATCTGACCCTGGAGCTGAGGAGAAAGACACCAAGGCCAGTGAAGGAAAACTAGCCTAGGGAAGGGAGTCCCCTGCCCAGAAAGCTGCAGGAAAAGCTTCACCAGGAGCCCTAACTGGGTGGAGTCCCGGGGTTTATAGACTCACAGAAGCTTGAAGAGCCTTTCCCTCATTTTACATGTGAGGAAACTGAGACAACGAAAGGCAGGAGACTCCCAAGGTCATGCAATGAGTTGTGGCAAAATTGATGTGATGTGGCTTGGCACCTGTGGCTCAAGTAGCTAAGGCACTAACCACATACACCTGAACTGGGGAGTTCGAATCCAGCCCAAGCTGCCAAACAACAATGATGGTTGCAACCAAAAAATAGCCGGGCGTTGTGGTAGGTACCTGTGGTCCCAGTTCCTAGGGAAGTGGAGGCAGAAGAGTTGCTTGAGCCCAGGAGTTGGAGGTTTCTGTAAGCTGTGATGCCATGGCACTCTACCCAGGGGAGACAGCTTGAGGCTTAGTCTCAAAAAACAATAAAATAAAATTGATGTGATGTGTGTAGGGGTCTTTTTATAATGTCCCAGTTCACAAAAATAGGAAAGGATGGGGCCTACTCTGACTGGTTGATGATCAAGTAACAAGCCTAGTTTTTAAAAAAATAATATTTTTTTAAAATATGCAAATGGAGCTTGAGAATAGTGTGTTCCGTGTGAGCATGAATAAATGTGGCTGTCTAAGGAGAGGGTGGAAGGCAGACAGATGAGACTTCTGGCACATTTTTTAAACAGAGCTCAACCTTTTGGTTGTCTAATAATCTCTTTCAATGATTTACAGGATTAGGTTCCACAAACCTTGTTTAAGGTGCAGAGAATCTGCCCACCTTCAGGCACAGAAGTGATAGGTGGTTGAAGGTGGCAAGTGAACTTAGAAGATGAGAACTTTCTAGAATTACCCAGGCGAGGCATCCTGCCCAATCTCTATAAATGGAGCCCAGGGTTCTTGTCTGGTCACAAACCAATTAAGTTAAGTGCTATTGAAATTGCTTTTTATCATCTAGATAAGAAGCAATTCACAAGTAAGATACAAGGCTTAACACATAAAAGCTTATTCATAAGCCTGGGTCTAGTGACTTAATAGTCACACTAAGACCCACAGAACACATTAGTGATTGGAAATAAGCTGTCAAAGAATGGGAGGGCTCTGAGGGATCACAGATATTAGAATAGCTCCTCAGTCTCCATAAAATTGTTCAAAATTACCAATTGTGGCTCTCTGATAATTCCACTGATGACCATGTCTACTCACATCAAAAGAACTGAATCTCATCTGAGTGGCTGAGCTGCATCCCATGGCAAGGTCCAGCCTTAGCCAGACAGAAAAACAATACTGCCTGGAATAACCAGCTGCCATTGCTTTTTCTGCCTAAAATATCTACTTCCTTTGGGGAACTGCTTCCCACCACCTTGTCCATGAAGGGTACAACATAGGGTACAATCCTGAAGATCACAGTGCTATGTTCCTTGCCTGTAGGAACCTATAGGAATAGATTTTCCTTCATTTTTTTCCACAGACGTTTAGGAGTACATTCTCTTGGCACTAGGGCTTCAGGAATGACAAGAGAGGCAACCTCTCTGCTTACATAGAGCTCATCTTCTGCTAGAAGAGACAAACAATGATCACGTAGAGTCACAAGTAAATAATATTTAGTTTCCAACAACTGTGAATGTCCAGAAGAAAACAACACAGGGTGGCAGAAGGAGACCACCGAGGGGGTGGCATCTGACCTGTGAGTAGACCTAACAAAAATTTCCCAGCCATGGCTATTGGCCCAGAACTGGGTATATGACCCAAGCCAAGACAATCAGGAAATTTGTATGTGAAGCCAAAGAGAAGCACCTTGTCTTTTGGGTCATAGAGCGGCTGCCAGAACTCATCTCCACAGGATGGGGCAAGCCCATGTGAAATCAGAGACCATGAGGCCAGGAAGAGATGCACGCACCCTGAAGCCAGACCACCTGCTGCAGACTTGGCGGATGCCCCTTGAATCCCCCTTCAAGAAAGGACCTGATTTCCATTTGTGAGAAGTAGACTTAGCTGGGGTTAGTATAGACCAGTGCCTTTCAGTTGGTGTGCCGTGGCACACTGATGGGCGGTGAGAGGATCTTAAGTGTACTGTGAAAATTTTTAAAGACCATTGATTAAATTATTTTCGAGAAAAATTCAAAGCACAGTATGTATATTCTTTTTTTACTCCTTTTTCTTTTTAATCAACATAATTTAAGTGTGTCCTGGGAGTTTAACTACAGGTTCAAGTGTTCCATGAGATAAAGAAAGGTTGGAAACACTGGGATGGAAGTTCACCTGGGCCCACCAGCCTTCAGACTGGGTCCCCTCTTCTCAGGCACGCCAGCCAATGAACTGAGCAAGGCCACAATAGCCAGAAGTCATTTTCTTCTCCAGGGTCCCAAGGTACAAGGCCTAACCCAGAGATCATCAAGCTTTCTCAGTTCGTGGCACTCTTTTTCATGGCATACCGTAGGCCAAAATAAATGCCTACAGTTCCCTTTATTAAAGAGTCAGGCCCAAACAAGTTAACCATGTCAGTTGTGCCATGTCTAACATAAATTACTATGTTTCCCTGGAAAATTCAAAATATCCTGCTGTGCCCTTGAGTGTTCACCCTGTCATCGTGGAGAGTCTGGGGACACAGTTCAGGAACCACAGTCTTAGCTGTTTCTACCCAATGCAGAACTCCTCCAGAGCCCCCCAGTGGGTGGGTGGAGACTGTCTGATCTGTTTTGCACGCTGATGGCTCCTTTTGCCCCTCCCTTTCCCTTTCACTGGTGTTACTACCCAATACAACTTTTGCACTCCTTAACTCCATCTGTGTATCTGCTTCCGGAAGAAACAAACCTGTAACATATCTCCTGACTTTCAATTTTTCGAGAAATGAATTCCCTTTTTAAAAAAACTTAACTTTTTATATTTGGAATCAGCTCACTGTCACAGATTGTCAAAAGGGCCCTAAAAATATCCCAAGACAAGTTGATGGTTGTGGTCTTTCCTCCTGACAAGTCTCAAAGGTGAGTAGAATTGAGAATCCAATTTTCATTTGGAAAAACAAGATAGTGCTAAGGGTTTTCTCTTAGCAAATACTCTCGAATGTAGCACCTTTTATGTGTAGGACCTTCCAACTCAGACCATCTTTTGGACATAGAATGTAAACTGTGCACTCGTTTTGAGCATTAAGGGAGAACAGACACGCCACATATCCTGATATATAAGAAGAATTGTTTCATTGAAAGATAATTGCAAGTTTCCTTTCTCAAGATATTGTCTCTGGTAGTAGAACTAGCAGAGAACGTGGACCTGGGACCCCAATTGAGGTATTCAATGTGGAAGGGAATCGAAATTGGAAAGTAATGAACAGGCAATTTTCCTGATGTTAAGTAGGCTGCCCCATCAAAGTAGGGTTCCCAGACCATTTTGAAAGGTATTCACCTGCGTGTCTGATAGTGGAAATAACATCAGCAGGATAATTTATTTTAAGCAACCATCTCAATTGTCACAGTATTACATTTGTAGGTTGTCATTACTCTCCAATACTTTATGAGCTCAGACACTTTCATTAAACCAACATCCCCCAAGCTTACTGGTTCCATCTGACTGACTGAGCCTCCTCTAATACTTTGGCTCCTTGTCATTGATGCCTCTGTAAATCCCCAGAACCTTGCACTCTCAACTAAATTAATTTATGAGTTTATTGACATCAAATGCACTCCAGCTCCCCGTCTGCAGCAAGTTTCCTTTGCATTCCCACTCTCCAGTCCAGGCTACCAGCACGCCCGCCCTGGTTCCAGTGGGCTTCCATGTCCTCACGTTCAACCATGCACTGCCATGAATTTGATGTTCTGGCCACATATGTTTCCCACTCTTTTCTAAACAATCTAAGCGCTTTATTGCCTCAAGTTTTTGTCTTTCTTTTTCTTTCTTTCTTTCTGTCTTTATATTTTTCCTTCCACCTGGTTTACCTATTTCCTTCTGTACTCACCCTTAAATTTTAAGGCTCTCTTAAAATATCCCCTCATCTCAATGGCCCTCTGCAGACAGCACAGACCACGTGACTTCATCTGTGCTTTTTTTCATGTTTTGCAGTTAAGCTGTTTCCACCTAAGTTATCCTTTACATTGCGTTTTTCCTCAGGAATCTCAGGTAACTCTAGAAGACTGTGTATTCTTCAACCACTGCTTCTAGCTCAAAGTCATGGCTCCGTAACAGTTTGGGGAATTCAACTGAATGAGTTTGTATCCGTACTCTTCTTGGCTTCAATATCTAAAAGGGTCACTCAGTGAAGGCTGACAGTTTCCTGGGACAACGTAAGAGAACTTCATGAAATCTATTCCCAAAGTCACATTTAATGAACATATTCCAAAACTGATGATAGAAACAGCTTGCTAGATGGGCCCTTCTTCTACTCCACCCTCCTCATGGCTGTCTTATTCTCTATGCTATCAACCTGTAGCACATCTCTGGGTATAGTGCACGTGCTTGGTAATTTTTGAGCAGATATTTGAGAAATGAGTACATCATGGGTAAAAATGCATATGTATATATCAGCATTTCCAGAGTATTAAATAAAAGTAACACGGCAGCAATTTGTTCAATTTTTTTCTCTTCTCCTAGAATTCACCTGAATCTTCAAAAAGTTCTACCTACCAATTACATTTTCCTCTCCAAAACTATGTGATAAATTGGCAGCAACCCTTCCAACAGAACATAAGAATTTGGGAGGGAAGCCATTTCTCTACCAGGTGAGTATTGCATCATTGACACCACATGCAGTTGGCATTATCAGTGAGATTAATGGTAAAGTACATTGGGTTTCTTTAAACGTGTGGGCAACCCAAGTGAATTTCATGACCCAGTCATTAGTGGATGAAACCGAGCTTGAAAACACAACTAGACAAGAAGTTATGTCGGTGCTGTGCACTATCTGTCCCCAGGCATTTCACTGCCATATTTAATACACTTTACAATAAACACTTCAAAAGTCTGAGAACAAGAGCACTTAGTGAAGGCAAGCCCAACTTAGGACAGAGGAATTTCCAAGGAGACAAGTGTTTAATCCTGTTTACCGAACAATTAAACCTGAGGTACAGCATGTCAAGCATTTCCCCAAGTAGGTGTCATTGTACAAGCAAGGGAGTCCTCTCCACCAGGTTAGATGTGAGAAGGGGAGCGATTGGATTTGCACCCCCAGACATACTAGTCAGACTCATCTTTCCCACGCTGCTCTTTCTCATCCTGAAGCAGCACGGCGCATCCTCTAATAGAGAGAATTCTTGTGATGAGCCAACCCAAACCGTGCTTCTGTTGGTGTTAAATGCTCTTTTATAGTTAAAAGAGACACAGTGGACAAAGCTCTGGGAACCGAGTCCTGTCTTTCCCTTCCCTTTGGCGCACTCCCTGCAGGCAGCAGGGGAGAGCTACCGACCATCACGGCCTTATTTAACGCTTCAGTCACTTTTCACGCTCTTCTAGAAGCAAGGCTGGGCGCTAGTTCAGGTCTATCAGCAGGTGCCCTGGGACTTCACACCTGCTGTGACAAAAGACATCAACGTAAGTTAATTAAGTCTATTGTTCGAACAATTTGTTTCTCACTGAGCTTGTCTCACTTGCAAGGACTTCTGCACAATTTTATTTCCAGAAGTAAATTGCTGCTTTCCTTCTGGTATGAAGACTCCTTCTTTAGAAATTCATTTTATTTCTGAGACTCTAAGGTCACTGACAGACTAACACCCACAAAAAAGAAAAATTATTGCTAATGGATGACAAGCTATTTTTTAAAAAGGCACGTGGTATTTGTGTGGTTTTTTCCTAGCCATAAAGTTCCTCAGAGTAACATCACCAAGGTGAAACTGGGGTAAGTCAAATGGGGAAGACTCGGTATTGTACAGCGTTCTTCCTCAAAGTCAAGACTGGAAACTGCTTTTGAAAGGCTCTCCTAGTCTTTCTGGAAAATGAATGGAAGGTTTCATCGGAGGAGAAAAATGTAGGCGAGAGATACAGGGAGGGAGGCTTGAAGCATGCTGCTTTGTTTTTGTACAAAAGGATCAAAGGACATTTCTCACATTAATTGCTTCTATTTTTACTTCGCATCCTTATTGTGCTTTCATTCGTCTCTCTAACTGATGTTCTGGAAACGCTCTTTGTCCTTGCCCCTCTTGTCACATGCCACATCGTTTCTGCCTGGATCACCTGTCCTCCCTCTCCCTCTGTCACTGGATTCTGGTACTACAGAGAAGCAGAGAAGGCCAGCTGCTGCCCACATACCGCCCTTCCGTGTTGTAACCATGTCCCCAGGAAGCAGCCAACCAACCAGGGACCTCATTTCCCAGCCACACTTGCGATAGGATGAAAACAATGGAAGTGAGAGGGAGGGTGCCCTCTCCCTCCAGACCTAGCCCTTTATATCTCCTGCACCCTCCTCTGGCCTCTGGCTTTCTCCTTCAGAGGCTGGATCCTAATACTTTCTTGTGATGACATTGGAAGCCATCTGTGGAAAGGGACAGAGCCTCCTTCAGCTTGGGACCCCCAAGCATTCCCCCTTGTATCCTCCTTTCTCCTACCAGTGGACTTTCTATAAGCAAGAAAAACACTTCATTTGTGTTATGCCATGGAGATTTCAGGGATTGCTTATTGAAACAGCTGGTGGTAAAGAGGGTATCGGTGGCCTAATAACACAAAGACAACAAAGGAAGTCAAAGCCTACTACTGCACTCTTTCACACCACATTTATTGAACACCTACTATATACACCAGGCCCTGCGCTAAGTTCGGGGGACAGATTGATATGGCAGAACCCTAAGGGCTTATACAGAAAAGCTTTAATTTTTAGATTACCCTTGTTTTCTTAAGAACATCTGTTTTACTGAACTCTGCCTGACATTGCTGAAGCAGGAAAGCAATTCATGGCCATTTCACCCATGAGGAAGCTATAACACAGATAGGCGGTGGCATTTCGGTAAGCCAAATGCAGATTGCCCCATTGGACCTTACAACACAGCATGGTCTGTGGAGCCACCACAATGGTGTCCCCATGAGTCCTACTGGGTCAAGAATAGAACCAAATTTTCAAGGCACTAAACATGTTAGACCCACAGTCCCCCACCCACAGGCCACAAACTGGCACCAGTCTGTGGCCTGTTAGGAAAGAGGCCATCTGATGTCATTGCTTGAGCACCATCCTCATCCTATATCATCACCTCCCACCCCATCCTGGGAAAAATTGTCTTCCACGCAACTGAACCCTGGTGCCAAAGAGGTTGGGGACTCAGGATGGGTTTGAAGTGAAGAGGATAAGAACCAGTAAATAACTAGAGGTTTTTTTTTTTTAAGATCAATAATACAGAAATATAGGGTTTTCTTCTTTAGCATATCTTTATACAACTTTAAAAAAATAAATCATTTTAGGAACTATCTGCATTTAATCACTTATTTTAGCAATTAAAATATAGCCTACATAAAGAAAGGAGGTATAGCTAATTCAAATAGGGGTGAAACGAAACCTATACATTTTGAAGGCTTCTTTCAAGGAAAACAAAATTACAAAAGCAAAATTTCATATAGGTACCAGAAAGGGCTCCAGACAATGAACTTTTACTTCATTGGTTTTATAGCAAGTCTACATATAAGCTGATTTTTTTCATCAGGGGATTTATTAAAAGAAAGATTGAGAATTTTGTAGGTATAATCGTACCTTGATTCCTAGCTCAATTGATTATAAGTTAGTCCAGTTAGAATAATAATTCTTCAAAACTGTGTTTTCAAGTTCCTATTTTCTGAACCATGTATCATGTGTGCTTCTGTTTCAAATATATATTTATACCCACTTAATATAACAGTGGACAACATGATATTTCTAATGAGAACACAAATACGGGTATTAGAACATAAAATAATAATGGTGGAAGTCTTGTCATAAATGTACAAGTCTTATCATTATTTATAATAATTCTAAGTTGAAAAAGTATTCAACTTAGAATTATTATAGTTGAAAAAAGTAAGTTTCTTCTCATTGATTATTAGACTTATGGAAAACCACCATGCCTCTGCATATGAAAGTCAGCCAAGTATAGCAATTAGAAAATAAAAATCATTTGAAAAAAAAAAAAAAGAAAAGAAAAGAAGCTCATTTAGTCCCTGACTTCTAGCCATTCCCAACAAATAAGACCTCATTAAATAGATGTGCTTTTTCCTACATTCTGAGAACTAATGACCTTATGCTTTGTTGACTTGGGAAAACAGAGTTGCCAAAAGAGAATTGTCTACTGTGAACTGTCAGCTTCTAGCTCTTTAGATTACGACCTGGGAGCAATTACCAGAAACACATGGCTCATCTTTGCCACCAGGAGGCCTTGGGAAGCCGAGACGGCAAGTCCTCACCTTCAGTTATCCTCAAGAGTAAATTTGTAACCTAGTTAGAAAGTAGATACACTTCTGCAAGTGTTAAGAACAAATGTTGTCTTTAAATCCCTCGCTCTATCAGCCACAAATTTGAGTTGACATTAAGAACAATTTTTCTTCTAAGATCCCAGAAAGTCATGGGCTACCAAGGTCTTTGTTTTCCTGGCCATGACTTTCCATTTAGTTCAGGCAAAGTTATATATTTTACTAAATCACAAATTCTCACCATGCCCAGAGGTTTAGAACAATTGTTCTGTATGGTCAGCATATACACAGGAAACCACTATTAGATCATCCTACCCTTACCCCCACCCCCAAAGACCGTGGAACCACATTTTCTCTCAAAGATTCAGCACATGATGAACATAATTATTGGTCTACAGAAGCTATCTTAAAAGATAGCTTGCTTATCTGGTCAACCTAACAGAAGAGCAAGACCAAGAAATTGAATAATTAAGGCTTGGTGTAAAAGAGACTTGCAGATCTAAAGAAAGATCATGTAAATGTAAACTGAAAAAGATTGTCTAATTTGAGCCTGGAAGGTTGAGAAAGAAAGAATTCCATGAGTTTAGCCACTTTTGTTCCCACCGTATAGAAAACTTACTCAAAATCCATCATAGACCTAACCACAAACTAAAACAAGAAAACTCTTCAAAGAAATTGCCACTGTAAATTTTTAGGGCCTTTAATTAATGGTTTCTTCAATGGTTTCTTAAATATGATCCCAAAAGCACAAATAACAATAATAAAAAGCTTGATTAATTGGACATTGGCAAAATTAAAAACCTTTTGTGTTTCTAAAGATACCACCCAAAACGTGAAAAGACAATGCACAAAATGGGAGAAAATATTTGCAATCATATACCCACTAAGGCATTCAGAATCTAAAAAGACCACTCACAATTCAACAATAACGATAAATAACCCCCTAAAAATGTAGATAAAGGATTGAATGGACATTTCGCCAAAGAAGATATACAAATGGCCAATAGTCACATGAAAAGATAGTCAACATAATTAGTCATTAGAGAAATATAAATTAAAACCACGATGAGATACCATTTCATACCCACTAGGATGGCTAAAGGTAAAAAAATAGAAAATAATAAATCTTGAAGAGGATGTGGAAAAATTGCGACATTCATATATTGTCAGTAGAATTGTAAAAAGGTGTGATTACTTTTTGGAAAGCAGTCTGATAATTCCTCAAACAGTAAAACAGTTACCATATGATCCAGTAATTCTACATATAGTCATGTACCCAAAAGAAATGAAAATATTTGTCCACACAAAAACTCTTATGTGAATGGTCAGAGCAGTACTATTTATAATAGCTGAAAAGTGGAAACAACTTAAATGTCCATCGACTCACAAATAGGGGGGCACCATAGCTCAGTGGGTAGGGTGCTGGGCACATACACCCAGGCTGATGGGTTCAAATCTGGGCCAGCTAAACAACAACAACAACAAAAAAAAAAAAAAAATAGTGAGGCATTGCATCAAGCCCCTATAGTCTTAGCTACTTGGGAGGCTGAGGCAAGAGAATTGCTTAAGCCCAAGAATTTGAGGTTGCTGTGAGCTGTGATGCCATAGCATTCTACCAAAGGTGACATAGTGAGACTCTGTCTCAAAACCTCACAAATAGATAAACAAAATGCAGTATACCCATATCATGGAATATTACACGAGAATAAAAAGAAATGGAGTACTGGTTCATACAGCAACATAGATGAATCTTAAACAGATTATGTTAAGTGAAAGATACCAAACCAAAAAAAGACACATATTACATTATTTTGTTCACATGAAATATTTGAATTAGGCAAATCCATAGAGATCAGTAGTTGTGGAGGCTGAGAGGAAGAAGGAATAGAGAGTGACCACCCACCGGTACAGGGTTTCATTTATGGGGTGAGGAAAATGTTCTGAAATTAGAGAAAGGTGATGGCTGCATTACTTTGTGAATATATTAAAACCACCAAATTTGATGCTTTAAAAAGGTAAGTTTCATGGTACACATAGGTTTTATGGTAAATAAAGTTGTTACTTAAAAACAAAAATGTGGCTCGGTGCCTGTAGCTCAGTGAGTAGGGCTCCGACCACATACACCAAAGCTGATGGGTTCAAGCCCAGCCGGCCCAGGCCCGCTAAACGATGAGAACTGCAACCAAAAAATAGTTGGGCATTGTGGCGTGCGCCTATAGTCCCAGCTACTTGGGAGGCTGAGGCAAGAGAATCGCTTAAGCCCAAGAGTTTGAGGTTGCTGTGAGCTATGACGCCACAGCACTCTACCGAGGGTGACATAGGGAGACTCTGTCTCAAAACAAACTAAAAAAACATCATGTTCTGTTCATGGAAGAGGATGTGCTGGTCATGATTCCTTTTAGCAGAAATAGTCAAGGAGATGGAAACCATCACAGTATGGTACCATCAGCTGACTATTCTCTAAACAACTGTTTTTGCTCTGATTCTGACTATAAGTTGGTTTCCCATCTAGGTTTCCTCACAGAAAATAGACTTTTTAATTAGTGGAATTGAGCATTTCTCTTCCCTTTTATTCACAAATCTGATAAATATTTTTGAGCCTCAGTGTGCCATGCACTGAAATATACACACATAACAGAGCATTAAATGACAGACATGGTTCCTGAGCTCACAGTTCTCAAAGTAGTCACAGGGACAGAAAATAAAGAAGGAAACAAAGAAACAGTACCCTTTTTTATTTATTGTCTCAAACCAACTTCTATTTCTACCCAAATTTGTAGCCTGACCTCACATAATAATAGTTATTATATATACATAATCTTTATGTCTCCATATAATTATCTAATATATATACTGTATATACATATATAACAATATCTATCTTATTAATTGAGGGCTTATAGATAGTACCTCAATATTAGGGCTAATATCTATAAGCCCTTAACTGTGCCAGACACAGTTAGTGCTCAGCAACTGTTTTTACTATTGTTAGTATTTCTTAGAGAAATGTTTGTGTTAACGGTGTTTTACCAAATAAAGACTATTTTAGGTCTCAGTTAGCTGGTATCCCTGGAGGGACAGAGCCTCCTGGTGTCAGTCATCACTGAAGAGGAAGGTGTCTCTCCGGAAACTGGCTGTGTGTTAGGCAGGGGACATTGTGGGAGGATCTCCACTCTCCTCCTTACTTCCTTCTTTCATGTCTAGATTTCAAAGACTTTAACTTACTGTATTTCTACAATTTAGTTGATATGAATCCTTGGGGGAGCTTTTATAAAAAGATACCCGGTTGGGTGCAGTGGTTCATGCCTATAATCTCAGCATTTTAGAAGGCTGGGAAGAGAGGATCACTGGAGCCCAGGAGTTTTAGGGTCCAGGGAGCTGTAATGACACCACTGCATTCTAGCCTAAAGGGCAGAATAAGACCCTGTCTCAAAAAAAGAAAGAAAGAGAAAGAGATACTTGAACCTGCACCTGTAGGGGTCCTAATGCAGTAAGCCTGGGTGAGTGTGTTTAGGATGCCTCTGAACTTCTGAACAGTGAAAGTAAAAGAATTTAAGAAGGAGGCAGGCCCAAATTAATCCACTCTACATTTCTACTGACAATTCCAAGCCGAAGCAAGCATCTGGCAAGCCACATCATCCAATTCATGTTATTCCCCACACCATCACTAAAGCTAATCAAAGACTGGGCGTCACACCCTCTGACCAGAATACATGACAGCAGTGGCAGGGAAGCAGCTGGTGACCTCTCAGTAGGAAGGAAATTCAGGGATGCCCCTTCCCAAACACAGAGTCACATCCCATTGCCTGGCAAGGGCACAGGAGAGGGCAGAAGGCGGCATGGGACAAGGGCTTCACGTTCACAGAGCAGTTTACTGGGTTTATAGTTATGGGGAGGCACCGGCAAGATTGAGCGTTTAAGCTAAACCACCATTTTTATAATCTTTTATGGAATTTCTTTTTCTTTTAATATACTGAGAGTTTTTAAATGTCTTTATTACAATCTATACATTTTATTCTTTTTATTATAAAATTAGCAGTCTTGTTTTTAATTTTAGTATAACTGTGATTTAGAGCAAATTAACCACTCTGAACTGTAGTTTCTTCATATATGTGTATCAAATGGGATCAATTATAAAATTAATCTCAGGAAGTTGTTATAGGGATTAAATATAAGACATTGAGCCTGGCAGGTGATTAAACCTCTGATAAATGTTATTGGGGGTAGTAGTACCAATTTCTGAGGTAGTAGTAACATCAGTGGCTAAGCAAAAAAATCCAGACTCTAAATTTGTCCTGCTGAGTCAGACCTCAAACTGGAGTGCCTTCCCCATGCTGTACTAGTCAGCGGGCACCCTGCTGAGACATACTTGGCAAGTCTTTAGCCAAAGGTTTCAATAGGGTCTTTATATAGTTTCTCGTAAATTTCAGGTTAATCTTTTCTCTAGGTATAAGATTAGATAGATAAATAGATATATACACAGATAATCAACAGTGGAAAGTTAAAAATATTGTAATTTGAATGCATTTGAGTTATCATGCCAACTTTCATCCATGCGCTCCTCTAACAAATATTTATTGAATGCTAATTACATGCCAGGCATTCTCTAGATGCAGGAGACTTGATAGTGAGCAAAGCGGGGCATGCTCCCTACACTGCTGAACCTTCAAAAATGGAATATTCTGGATGAAATCCACAGGGCTGTAATACATCAAGACAGGTGACTCACAAGATGCAATCCTATCCTAATGTATAAATCCATTATGTTTCTCTAAAAGCTATCATCAAATGATTTCTAGTTCTAATTTTCCGGAAATGTCCAAGAGGAAATTTCTCATGTTTGGGAGATCACATGTTCAAGTTTTGCTGAGTGGCATTCATCACTGCAGTGTGAAATAAAGAAAACGGTATTCTGAGTCCCAGATTCTCGATGTCAACAATCACTTAAGAGGTCATCTAGGCCACCCTCACTCCCCTTGAGGGAATGCCCCCACTCATATTTGTCTCAGAAGTGTCTTTGCCTCAGAGAAATACATTTACCTGCAAAAAGTGTCACTGTTCTGAAAAGTAGCTTTCCTTGGTAGCATCAGGCTAATTACTTGGAATGAGTTACACCTATGAGTACACAATAGGTGAACATACTGTGACCAAAATCATAAAATCCTTCAGGCTGACATTTGTCATTTCCCATGGCCTAATCATGGACTTCACTGGGCTTCCTCAGTCATCTCTGCCTAACAATTAGAGTCACAGCATATGAACAGCATGATGGCAGTCATCATTTAGAAAAAGGTGGGGCAAAAGACTGCTCCAAAAACTAAAAGAAATAGATAAAAACAATTAAATCCCTAAGTTCAGCCTCTAGCCAATCCAAAAGACATCCCAAAAAGCCATACACTATATATGTATATATGCATACATATGCATAATTTGTAATCCAAAGAGAGGCAAAGAAATAGCATTTAGAAAATTTTAAGTCTAATTTAAGGAAAGAGAAGGTATTGAAAAAATGTTCAATTAAAGCAATTGGAGGATATTTGCTAGGATTACAGAATTCCAAAACAAGCACAAAGCCCTAATTCAGGGCCAACATTGTGCTAGACCATCTCCAAATTCTCCTTTGTCAAAACCTCCAGGGAAGAGTCTTAAGTAACAAAGTCTGGGGGGAAATAAAGTGAACTGTTTAGTACCCAATGACTTCACTTTAAAAGAAATCTCCATATGCACTTTTAAAAAGATAGTCTTTTTAGAATAAATATGTATTCTATGACACTTTAGTTTGTTATGAGTTAATATGTTAATTTTATCATGTCATTTGAATTTTTATGCATTTACTCACAGTCTCAATAAGGACATATTTATTAGGCCAAACACAATAATAAACAGGCTTTCTCAAGTGCAAGAACCAATTAACTTTTTACATTCGGTTTTGGATTTTTATTTTACCATGCAATGTAGACATTTAAACACCAGAGGACAGTGTGTGAATGAAAACACAGTTCAATGCCATTCATCTAACTCAATTCATTTACTCAGTACATCAAAGTAAAATCTTAATTTTAAGTGCTCCCCTCTAAGACATTTTATGTCATTTCATACTTCAAAATTAAAAGTAGAGGTTGATAGAAATGTGAATCATGAGACAAACTAATCAAGTTAATTTGAATCATAATGGAAATTAGAAAGATTAATTTCATAAGCAATCATTAATAATGGAAGCTCTCATGTACGAATAATCAAAGCTTTAAGTATTATATGGTAATTAATTCATTACTATGGGTTACATATTTTAAAATAGCTCAAATCTTCCTTGCTTTGGTGTGCTTATTAATAGCAATCCGGAGGGAAGAAGAAAAGCTAAAAGATTTCCTTATAAAAGTTTTCTGTATGTGTTTTTAAATGGGCAAGAGAGAAAGTTGAATTAAATTCTGCTATCAATAGGCTCACTCCTTGGTAATTTACCTTCTTCAAGCACAGAAGAAGTCACTTGTTAGCCTTTGTGGAAAAAAAAGAGATCTGTGCTGTTGACAAAAAGATGACCTAAGGTGGATTTTTTTTTTTTTTGGCTGGGGCTGGGTTTGAACCCGCCACCTCTGGCATATGGGGCCAGTGTCCTACCCTTTTGGGCCACAGGCACTGCCCCTAAGGTGGATTATTTTATCATTCACCATTGAATCTTTTGCATATGTTTAATTTCATTAAAAAAATGCATTTGCTTTGCAGCTTGATTTGGAAAGGGTTCCTGTCTCACCATTTAGTACAGTAAACACTGAAAACATAGCTTAATAGTTACATTTCTTATTTGCCATGCCCCTGTACTTTTCCCGTATTCAAATTCATACCCAAAGCATTTGCTATTGTGAGTCATCTATGCAAAAATCAAGGCACAAATGGACTTGAAACATACTTTCAAACATTATTTGTCTTGAAGAACGTTTTAGTATTGTCATTAAGATTAATGAAACCAATATGTCATTTCTTATGATGATAAGATCTCTAGAATATGATGGATTTTTACCGTGTCTAAAGTATATCTTATATTTTAGCCTTCTCATAAATATATAGATCTACCTTGTTTTCTACATTTTCTTCTCCCATTTTGCTGAATTGGCCCTGGTCTTATTAATACTTTGACTACGACGTTTGACTCCCATAAAGTTAACTGTATTCATCCCATCAGCCAACAAGTACTGGTGTCCCATGCCTCCCAGTCATCCTTGCTAGTATTGGAGATACCATGGACAATAAATCAGACTAGATCTGGAGACAGAGTTCTAGGAAGAGGCTAGCAAAATCTCCATGTTTCTTTGAGAATAAAAGAAAGCTATTACACACTCAAGTGAATGAAGGAGAAAGTGATAGATGCTGTCAGAGACCATAGGGTCTTGGCAGGCCAAGTAAGGATCTTGGGCTTTACTTTGACTGTCAAAGGAAGCCACTGGCGTTTGTTAAGCAGGAAATGGACTGACCTGGTCCCCCAGTGAATGTATCACTCTGTCAAGGAGGCAATATCTCCAATACTAGCAAATGGCAGAGGCTGTTGCAGAAATAGGATGGCAATTGGACCGGGATTGTAACAGTAGAAATGACAGGAGACAGACTTAGTACAAATTTGAAATCAGAGTGACAGGGACTTCCTGATGGATTGGCCATGGGGTGTGAAGGAGAGGACAGAGTCAAGGATGGCTCGGAGACTTTTGGCTGAGAGAGCTGGTGGGGGTGAAGTCTGGGAAGGAAGGTTTGCTTGCGGTGAGGAGTAAAGGTTTGCTTTTTCCATGGTAAATTTGAGGGGATTATTAAATATCCAACTAGAAAAATTGAGTTGGTAACTGGATGTAGGAATCTGAAACTCAGAGAAGAGGTCAGGACCAGATAGCTAGATACAGATCCCCATGAAACTAACTACCAATGGGAAGAGAGAGAGAGATTAGGCAAATAGTATAAATAAGTGATCTTCTGAAAAAGTGCAATGGGAGAAGAGCCCCATTTCAATTGAGAGATTCAAGATAGCCTCTTTGAGAGCTGAAGGCTCTAAAGACCAGTAACTACTTCAGTAGCATGTATTGAAGAACTAATAATCTTAGATTACAGACAGGACCTTTACCTATAAAATGATAATTGCTCAGGGAGAAAGGCCTGTAATTACACACAATTTCTAATTCACAGAAGCACCCTAGATCACTTTGCTACCAATTACGAAGATCACCTCTCATAAATATTACATGGAACATACGTTCCCAATGGAGTGCAACCAACGAGCTAAGCCCTCATCGTCAATTCTTTCATTTCTTTTGTTTGTAAATCTTTTTAGAAGAAAGAGGGGGGGAAACACCATAATAACTAGGGAATGATATATATTGAATGATATACAGAGGGTGCCAAATAGTGTATAACGCATTTTAAGAAAGGAAGAAAACCATATTAAAATTGTAACACTCACTATATACCAAGAACAAAAGACAAATGCAAGTCACAGCGAACACCTCTTGTAATTTTAATACATATTTTTCCTTTCTTAAACTGTGTATAGATTTTGGTTTGACACCCTCTGTGTATTGAAGTAGCCTGCATCATACCTTTATCCTTTCTCTTACACCCCTTTCAAAATTCCAAGTTTTCTTTTCCACTCTTGACACCCATTACTATCATGAATTAAATCCAATACGTCAAACTTCACTCTTCAATTTTTCTCCCTTTTTTGGGAAGACTTTAGCGAAGTTCCTCCTATAGTCTATGTCATCATGTTGGCCACAGGTAACAGCACTCTCAGCTGGCAGGAATTATTAAAGGACAACTTGTTAAGCATCATCTGTCACATAAGTTATTATCAGAATGTTTAATCTTTGTCCACAGGAAGTTGTTCAGGGAAAAAAAAGAATAACATTCCAAATAATAGTTTATAGTTTCCTCCTTTAAAACTCATATTTGGTGAGGCTGAGACTGCCATTTTCAAACAGACTTACTCTACTTAGGGTTCCCCTCACCCAGAAATTAATGAGTGTACACATGCACACACACAAATACAGAAGAACACGTAAATAGTCTAGTATATATGTATTTTTAGGTTTTGGTTTATGCTGCCCCAAGACACTGTCACAAAGGAACTAGTTGGACAATAAAAATTTTGAGACATTAGGGATGCAGTTATTTTTACTGAGTATATTGAAGCAAGTAGTTTATACTCTCAAACTCTAGCAAAGCTGCTTAGATCCTTCCTAGCTGAAATCAAATACTTTTTTGTTATCTGTTGGTTTTTTAAACCATAACATTGATTATTTACAATTTCTTTTCTGTTTCAAAGGATTATACCCTAGCCCTGGACTGGATCATTCCCACTGAGCCTCTGGCTTCCCCCTTCTATCTGCCTTTCAGTCTCCAGACCCTTCCTGACATAATGCTTCCTGCCCAACTTCATCAGCTTGCACTTCCTTAATTACCCCTTTGATTATGTCACTTCTCTTCTCAAAAATTCTGCTAGTTTTCTGTTTCTCCATCAAGTCAAATTTCCTAAATGGGGCAGCAGCTTCCATCTCCCTTCTCTGAACGGTCACTTCATGCAGGACACGACTGGTCAGGCCCAAACAAGGCCGGATGAGGCTACATGCCGACATGTGGAGATTGTTTATTCACTTCCAAGGCCAACTGTCTTAGATAAATTGGGGAACTGGACTCCATGGTACCAGTCAAGGACCCAGGGGACTCTGTGCACCCAGGGAACTGTTGAGTAACTATAAATTTAGTCTAGGTAAAAATGCTTTGAAGATATAATCACTTTAAGATAGGATGATATCGTGTAACCTTATAACCCATGAAGAAAAATCTGTTTAAGGTAAACTAGGAGTAATGACATTGCTGATGTTTACTTTTACCATGAGAATAAAAGTAAGAAAGAGAAACAGGAGGGCAGAGTAGTAATTTGGGGAGATATCCCTGGTGCTCTCCAGAATTGCTGGCTTTTCTATAAATGAAAGTGAAACTATTGATCTCTCCTCTGCTTCTCAGTTGATTGGCTTAGGTGGGGGTGGAGGAACTGCTGGGTCTGGCAACCTTACCCCAGATCCTACTGCCCTGCTAAGCCCAGCTGCCCACCATTGCTGGGCCTGACTTGAGAACGTTCCCTCCACATCTTTGTGGAAGTCTTAGGCTTCCTTTGAGGTCCAACTCAAATGCTGTCTTCAAAGTGATCTCCCTGATCAATTCTTCATCTTACATTCTCTGTAGCTATCAGGAGGTGGCCCACAAAGTGAAAACTTTCAGGGCCATCTACTCCTGCCTTTTAGAGCCTGCATTTGCATAGTTCTTTTTAATCTTTCCCATTAGAACATCATGTTTTTACTTTAAAGCCGGCCTCTATCTCTTTGTTCATCACTCTGTACCCAAGGTATAGCATAGTAGCCAGCCCAGAGTAGGTGCTCAATAAATATTTGTTAGTCCAAATTACAAAGTTGCCTGAAACTCTAATAGTGACATTAATTTTATCCTGAAGAATAACTATTTTTAGATTATTTATATAAACAAAGTAATCCTATTTCCTCTCTTAACTCATCTCTTATTAATTAAAAATATTTTTTGGTTTAAGCAGTGTGTTTTCACATTTACTTAGCGTTTTCATGCATTCCACAAAAAACCAACAGGCTTTCTGTTTTAGTTAAAAGAGAACCATGCTTGGGAGGTTTTCAGACAGATCCCCAGCCCCTCTCCCTAATAACCAATGGTTCAGCAAGGGGAACCTAGATAACTTCCTCTGTCCCATCTACAGGCACCCTATTTTTACCCCTTATAAGACTTAGCCTAGCACGGAATACTATTCAGCCATTAAAAGATCAAGACTCTACATCTTTTGTATTAACCTGGATGGAAGTGGAACACATTCTTCTTAGTAAAGCATCACAAGAATGGAGAACAAAGAAACCAATGTACTTAATTCTAATATGAAGGCAGTAGATGAGCTAATACAAGGGGTGGGGTAGGGGAATAAGGGAGGGGGAAGAGTGGTGGACAGAGGGAGAGGGGGGTCACTGTGTATGGCTGTGGGGACTTTATAAGAGGGACTTTATTAACAAATGCAATCAGTGTAACCTCATTCTTTGTACCCTCGGTGAATCCCAAACAATAAAAAAAGAAAAAGAAAAAGGGCCATGAGAGGAATTTATCTCTATTTTCTTAAGGGTCTCTAGCCAATAGTTATCGATGATGTCTTTTAAAGGCCTTGAAGGAAATAGACATAAATCAACTAGCATCCAGTCATTAACAGTTCTGCAAAACCAAGTTAGCAGAGCCACAGCAGCCAAGCTCGTGATGTTTACACCAGGGTTGCCCTCATCTGTGCGTCTGGCAGAGCTCCCACAAAGGACGACTAGTGTCATATCTACCCAGAGTGAAACCAAGAGGGGAGACTCCGGGGCAGTGATCTGTGCTCGTCTTCCTTTTCCTACCTCCATCCTCTCTCTCTGTCATCAACGAGGACCACTCTGATAATTATAAATGACACCAGTGCCCCACAGGAAGCAAAGGTCAAAGGGCTCTCCTATATTCTCTCTTTTTCTACAGAGATTGCAGGGTGTACATGGCAACAAAAGATAACACACTGGGCACCAAACCCAAATTTGTGCCCAGAGATTAAAACGCAATATCTATCATAAAAAAATAATAATCCATTTGCTTCAAGCTTGGACAAAGACGTAGCCCTTGTGGTGACAAACCGTAGCAACAGATTCCTGAGGGAATGTGATAGGCTTTTAATCGAGTAGGTGCAATTTGTGGAATTTCAAATCTTTGTCTTTTTCCATGTGCCCATTGCCTTCCAGAGCTCAGCTTTTACCGCTGTTGCTGTTGACACATCTGCTGTGTTCTCCATGCAGATGGAGGGAGGGCGTGCCCCACAGTTCACCCCTGGCAATTGGCCCCTCCACCCACACACCTTCATAAAACATTCAGCTACTTCTCTGCTCAATTATGTGTGCATATACTACAGCACAGTAAGTCTCCTACCCAGATGTTGCTGCAAATAACCTCAATGGCACTATTATGACAGACTAGGAGACAGGCACTGGTGCTCAGCCAGAATTGTGCAAGAGAGTTTTGGCAATAAAGAGGTTTTGGCCTGTCTTGAAGCCAGGAGAGATTACTACATTAATAATGGCTATCATTTATTAAATTCCCACCAGATGCCAACTGCTTTATGTATGAAATAATGATAAGCGGTGCCATCTCCTGAGCTGTTCATTATACCCGTATGCAAGGTGTTGTTGTGGACTCATTACATTTAATCCCTATCCCACCCCACAGCTCCCCTATGGGTTAGATATAGCAGTAGTTGATATACGAGGAAACGAGGTGCAGACAGATTAAATAACCTGCCAAGGTCACACACATATTAATAAATGTGGGAGCTAGGACATGAAGCCTGGAAGCCCGAATCCAAGACTTCAAAACCTTCACCATCATATCACATTATCTTCCCTGTTCAGCTACTTTTAATCCTCATAATAACCCTACTTTTATACCCACTCCACAGATGGGGAAACTGAGGTTCAGACATGTTAATTAATATAGTTAGTAGCTAGAGTCCTTGTCAAGTTCATAAGACTCCAAAACTTGGCTCCTGAGTACAGAGCTCTCTTACCCTAGAAACCTCAGTGGCTGTCAGGCTTGGACAAGTGTTAAGTCATGGAACTTTCCCAAGAGCTGCCACCTTCTCTCTTTCCCATTTTCTACCCCCTTTTTACCTCTGAACTCTCACTGAGGCCCATGTCCTCTGTCACCCTCCTTAACCCTCCCATCATAAAACTCTCTCTTTTGTCTTCTTCCTAGAAGGGCCTCTGTAAGGGAACTAATAAATTAGCCCTTTTCACTTTTCTTGGTGTAACACAGTACTTTAGAGTGCTGGGTCTGCTGAAAATGCAAATCTTCATCCCCAGATATGCACATATCATGGTTCTGATGAGGAAGAGCTGGGTGGGGCCCAGGGATCTGCATTTTCAGTAAACACCCCATGATTCGGATATAGCAGCCACGCTTGATCTGCAACAGTCCAATATGTCGCTACCATCTGGCAGCAGACTGGCCTCATAGAGAGGGATTTTCTGTTGGGAATTTCAGGCCAGGACAAGTGAGTAAAAAGGCCTTTGTTTTTCTTTCTCCTGCTATCATACAGGTTAGATTTGGGGATCTGTTTTATTTATGCTTTAAATTTTAAAACAAGGGTATTTCAAATTTTCTTCTCCTGTATTAAAGAATTTTCCTTAAAAGGAAAAGAACAATAGCCTAAGAACATGTAGAGGGGGAAGGGAGGGGGGAGGGGGGAATGGGAGGAGGGAGGGGGTTTGGAGGGATCACTTTTGAGGTTTGTCTTATAGGGGTACAGGTGAATCTTTCTAAGAGTAGAATGTGAACATTTTAAAGCAATAACTGAGAAAATGAAAAAAATAAATAAATAAATAAA
>CAUYTI010124801.1:0-20892 GCA_963575145.1 Galago senegalensis | reverse complement strand
CACCACAGCTCAGATGTGCAGTAGGCTGTGCCATCTGGGTTTGTGTCAGTGCACGCTATGATGTTTATACAATGGCAAAGTTACCTAATGATGCATTTCTTAGAATGTATCCCACTGTTAAGTGACATGTGACAGTATAACCAAATAAGATAATAAGTGCTAAGATGTACCCTATCTACCAATAACGATATTCATGAGAATTCAAAAGTCCAGGGAAGTCTGTAGTGGACAGTGAAGTCCTGCTTCATGGAGGGAAGCTTGAAATATGAACTGGGATTTGGAAAGACCAAAAAGGGCAAAGTGGTACAAGAAACGTGTAAATGGAGGATGGGCGAAGCATCAACATGTGGGGTGAGATAGTGAGGAGGAAAGATTGCTTCAACAACTATTAGTCCAACTGGTTGTCATGGCAAGGGGCCAGTTACACCAACTAGTGACTGGTGGGTTCTTGGTTCAGACTGCCTGGAAATAGCTGGTCCACACATACAACACAGGCAGTATACTGCAGCAGCCTGGATCACAGGACACATGGCATAGGATGTGCAAATAGAACTTTTGGTGGCTGAGAAGAACAAGAAAGGAAGACAAGGCAGCCATAAAAAATGAAGAACAATAGCACCAGGAAAGGTACTCAGAGGACTATTGGTCCAAATAATAGTTCTCATGGCAAGGGGCCAGTTACACCAGCTAGTGACTGGTGAGTTCTTGGTTCAGACTGCCTGGAAATAGGTCAGTAAAGTCAGTGAGAACAAGGTCAAAGGAGAGCAGGGTGGGCTGGTCCACACATACAACACAGGCAGTATACTGGAGCAGCCTGGATCACAGGACACATGGTGTAGGATGTGCAAACAGAACTTTTGGTGGCTGAGAAGAACAAGAAAGGAAGACAAGTCAGCCATGAAAAATGTGGAGGATCAATAACACCAGGAAAGGTGCTTAGAGGAGAGAACAGTGGGGCCAGTAACCCTCTCCACTTGGCTTTTCATGTGCCACAGTGGCCCACCAAGAAGACCCTTGGTGTCTCTGTTTATTCTAGAAACTGAATTTAGGGAAATCATATGGAGGGATATAGCTCAGGCATAACCAGGAGGCTCAAAATGCGGGATTGTCCTTTCCATGGAGGTTTCTGATTATGGACACTAAAAACATTTCATAAAATATAATTTTCATACATTTCACATAAACACTAGTATGAATTTATGTAAATAATTTTAATCTGCACTAAAGAGAGCTAAGTTTAAAAGTAGAAGAACATAAAGGGTGGTTATATCTTGAGGTTACTGGTTCCATCCTTTTCCTTCCCACCCAATTATTCCAAAAGGGTAAGGACAGTGCACCAGTTGGTGTTGCTCTCTCCAGTGTATATGAGATCTAGTATTCCCACCAGGAAGAAACTGCTACTTGGGAATGACCCCCCCCCCACACACACCTTAAGAACCCTAACCTTTTTCACCCAAAGCCCAGAATAGTAATGTAGGTGACCTCTGCCTCTAACTTGTGGGGTTGATCAGCCTATTATGGCCCACACTATATGCTGAAAAAACCCAATGACCTGTGAGATGTTTGAAGGTGAGGGAAAGGGCTTTCTGGGTGTGACAGGAGTCCCTAACAGCACTGCTGGGTTCTGTGATTCACTAGGTGGACTGATAGGACTGGGTGTTTCACTGTACTCAGGGCTAAGACTTTTTACAGCAAAGGGAAAAGACACACAGGGCAGAGCCCAGAGGAAACTGGGTGTAGCCTCCAGGAGGCCCCTCCCAGTGGAATCACACAGGATGTACTCTGTCCCTCCAACAAGGAGTCACGACCACACTCCTGAAAGGTCTACCAGGAAGCTTATTACGGACTCAGTCCCCAAGGTTGTTTTGGGATCATCTGCCTAATATATACTAAAATTCCAGGCTCCCAGAATGAAAGCAGGTATTCACCATAGATGTCATAGAGTGTGGGCATAGTAAGCCACTATGGCTGTAGACTGGTGGGAACCCTCCTAAAACTGTTTCCAGATTCATACCAGTAAGGCTCAACCTTGCAATCAGGACCTTCTCAGGAAAGTAACTCAGGCCTGCTCTGTTAACCTTTTTCTCCACGATGGACTGCTAAGCACAAAAAGTGGGGGAAAGTCTGGAAAACCCCATGGCCACCTATTGAAGATGTGTAATAATGCATATTAGTGTCTTTCCTTATAAAGTAATACCATATAAAAGGCTGTGTTTTGATTTTTAATTTCAGATTAATATGAAATGAATGAGTATTCATATTCTAATATGAATATGAGAGTACAATTAGGTTACAAACCCAGTTATAGTTGTGTCCCACACCCAGGAGGTATGCCACATACCTTTACCTTGTGCCCATTAGGTGGGAACAAACCAATTCCTCTCCCTTCTTCACGTCTCTCTCCCTCCCTCCTCTCTCCATCTCCCCTCACTCCCACTTTGATTTTTTCTCTTGGATGGGCATGAATTAGTTCATCTTCTGGCTTCATATTAGTATTGAGTACATTGGATACCTCTTTCTCCATTCTTATGATATTTTACTAAAAAGACTGTTTCAACAATACAAACAAATAACAAAACATATAAAGCCTCAATCTTTTTTATGACTGAATAGTATTCCATGGTATACATATACCACAGTTTATTAATCCATTCATGGGTCATGGGCACTTGAGTTGTTTCCACATCTTGGCAATTGTGAATTGAGCTGTGATAAACATTCTAGTGCAAATGTCCTTATGGTAAAATGATTATTTTCCCTCTGGGTAGAGGCCCAGTAACAGGATTGAGGGATCAAATGGAAGGTCTATTTTGAGTTCTTTGAGGATTTTCCACACTTATTTTAAATAAAAGACTGTGTTTTAAATAGACATTTTCTAAACCAGTTTGATCATATTAATTTTTTTAAAAATAAAATACTTTAAAAATCCTATTGATAATAGTATTCTACGGGATTCAAGAAATCCTGGACTAAATGTATGAACTTCCATCACTTCTCTGTCCTCAGCTTCCACCATCATTAAACACACTAATAATAACAGCTAGCACTTACCCAGCTCTTACTGTGTGTTAAGAGCTACTGATGAAATAATTCATTTAACAAAAGAAGAGGTTGAACAAGGTAACCTCTAAGCAGAGGAAAGCAGCACAGTCAGGGGGTTCAGAGTGCAGGCTCTGAATTTGACTGCCTCAGTTAGTTTTGTAGCTTTGCCAATGATCAGCTGTATGGCAAGTTGGGCTTTTTTTTTTTTAAACTTTAGTTGCCTCAGTTTTCTTACCTGTAGTATGAGAATAGTGCTCAGTGTAGCATACAGTTAAGTGCTACAAATATACTTATTATTTTTTTTAAGTTCCAAATAAACACCCAGTTTTGATTTTTTTCTCATGCCACAAATCACAGCAAAGCACAAACAACAAACATCCTACTGACTTCAGAGATGATGGGATGCGTTGATCAGATGAGGGTGGCCTGAGGGTACCAGAACAGCCCATGGCAAAGCTGGCTTTAGGTTCCAGGAAGTCCTGACACCCAAGGCTAGTTAAAGCTAGGGGCCAACTCTAGGGAGTAAACACCAACTGTCACAGGCCAAGAGGCATCATTAGTTTCCTGAGAGTCTAGGACCAAAGCCAAGAATAGAAGTGATCTGCTTTTGACTGTAAATAGAGCAGGACTCCTAACAGCCTTCAATTAAACCTGGCAATGCCATCCATATGCTTGAAGAAAGGTTTCTCACAAAAAAAATTCCCTCTGAATCAAGACTCATACAGATCCTTGTGGCAGAAAAAAGGATAGGGAAAGATGCCAAATTGAAAAAAGACGAACTGCCACTAGGAATAGGCCAATTTTTAATATGACTTAACACTTTTTCTTTATCCCTTCTCAAGCCATTTCCAGTTGAGGGATGTTCTATATAACTGAATACAATCTTTCATCTAGATGTAGGAAGAGTCGGCAGTGTCATTCTGGAAAACGATGGACAGGGATCTCTTTTGTAATGTACAGACAGATACAAGAGGATGTAAAAAGTGTGTGTGGGCCTCCTCAGGGCACAGGGCGTGATCAAACAGTTGCTTGAATAAAGAATTTTGAAAGGGCTTAGTGAAGGAATTTGTTTGCTGTATCTCCTTGAGACAATCCTAGAGTTATCATATCCATAATTGTTGTCACAGATATTTCCTTGTGACTCTTTTCCTAAGTTTCTCCTGTTGTTTGACATCAGAATCTAGAACATTCCATATACTCCCATAGCTTTCTGCCTATCTACTCCTAACATTGAGTTCAGCGCTTGACCCACAGCATGTGTTCCATAAATGTGTGATGAATGAAGGGGCTTTGTTCTCAGATGCTTTTGCATTAAATGTCCAACATTTGCTCCTCACCTGAAATATCACCAAAGCCTGAATCCTCCCTGACTCTCCAGCACTGATTCTCACAGTACAGAGCACTGTGTGGATAATAAGAAGAGATAATGATGAGAGCCAAGACCCCTCCTGCGTTCTAGGCACTGATCTTCACCTGTATCATCTCTTCCACTCCACTCCACACAAGGCCCTTCACTCCTTTTATGTTACAGGTCAAGGAAGCCCAGAGAAGAAAGGAACCATCTGGAGGAGATGCAGCATTCACCACGTCATGCTGTGGCTTATTGTGGTTTAACCACGTGCTGGTGATGTGAATGCTAACCTGAGAGTGATGGGGACTAAATAAATATAACCAACGGTTTTATGGTCAGACAGATCTGGGGTCAAACTCTAGGCTCTCTCACCCCTGACTGTGTGACCTTGACTGTGTTATTTCAGTCTCTCAGCACTTTGATTTCTTCGCTATACAGTGGGGATTACGGAAGAACCTACTTCATGGTATATGAGAATAATGAGTTAAAGAATGTGAACTGCTTACCCAAGTACCTACCACAGAGTTTAATTAATATTAATAGTAACATTCACTTATAGGTCCATTTTATAACCATAGTGCCTTTGATTTGCCTGAGGCTTAGTGGTCTTTGACAACTGTCTATTAAATGAATACATGCATGTCTTAATTTGGGGATCCATAGCAATAAGAACCACATAATAAATATATTTTAGCTGCTACAAAACAGATCTTCCTATTTCTAGGATGCAAGTTTCTTTTTGTTGTGGTTGTTGGGGATTCATTGAGGGTACAAGATGTGTCACACACTGAGACCCCCCCCCCAGGATGCAAGTTTCATAAAATATTTGTAGGTTGGTGTCTAGACCACAGCACAGTAGATTACTAAGAAGGGTGGTACCCAAACAGCCATGGTCGTGATGGGAAACCACCACCTAGAGAGACCACCCTGACAAGCTGGTCCTTTTCAGTTTTGCTCCTGTCTGCGTCATTCCTAGTTCTGATATTTTGTTTCGGTTCCTTTTATCACACCTCATCAACTCCCTGAAATATCTCTGACAATCTCTAAAGTCAAGAATATAAGAAAACTGTTCTTTCTTGCCTGGAAGTATACAAATCTTCAAAATTTACTTTTTCCCTGGCTTCATCTTTATGAGCTATAGGCTTCTTTCTTTAAATGTTAATACAAAAAGAAAAAAGACACGGAATTTGGTAAACTCATATCTCTGTAAATTATTAAGAACAACGATGGCATCAACCATATAGTAACTATGGTCCACACCTCTCTGAAGGAGTCTGACTATCTCACAATGACCACAGGGCTCAGAGGATGTCTCCAGGCAGTGAGACACACAACTCTGCCTCTGGCTGTTGCTCCTTGGATCAAAGCCAGGTCAATTAGAGTTCTTGCCCAGGGAATTTGGAATTGAGATGAGGAGGAGCAGAATATAATTGAGAGCTGAAAGTTGAGAAAGGAAAAGAGAATATGAGAGAGTTTGGCGGGCTCCAACTACAGCCTGTCAACTTTAAAGGAGGGGGGAGTCATCTTCTGCCATTCTGGGAATTGACTTGCAGACAAATTGTGTCAAAAGAATGAAAAAGGAAGTAGAGAGAAAAGCAATAATAAGAGAAAGAGAGAGTGGGACTACTGTTTGGATTTGTGTTGGTCTTCCAGTTCACGGCTCTAATTCTTATGGAGGTCTTGCTGCCTGTTTGTCCTGGAGCCCTGTCAAAGACTCCTTCTATACCTGTGTTAGGACCACCCCACCCACAAGGCTAGTCATTTTGCTGAACTCACCTTGAGTTGATTTTTGCTCCCTGCAACTGCAAACATCTTACAAATGGCAAAACTATGATTACAATTAGGGTTATCAACACTAATTTTTATATGCATTTAACACTGAGCACATTTACAGACTGCTTAGTATTATTAATATCTATGACAAGCAAGTACCACAGTAATGCTGCTGAAGCAGCCATCCAAGAACTAATAATTGGGTAGCAGCTGGAGGTTAAAAAGCAAGCCAGGAAGAGGGAATGGATTTACTGAAATGATAAGTAATATGAGAAGTCATCAAATCACTGGAGATAATTCCATTTACAAGAGTCCACCATGGTCAGATGATTATAGATCCAGTAAGACGGTAAGGGAAAACGCTTTCTATTAAGAAAGAGTAAAACAATGAAACAGACGGATTGTTGTTTTCAAGATTAAAATGACAAGAGCACACAAAGCTGGCTATGCTTAGGTGGTTCAGAGGAAGAAAAAATGGCTACCGTCTCCATGGTTCCTAAGAAATATGTTCCATTCTCACAGAAGCCAATAAAGCATTATGCAACTGTCAATTTAGTAATGGAAGTGCCACCAAAGATTCATATTTAACAGAGACCAAATGTAATAGACAACGGGGAAAGGTGGGTAGTGGGGATCTGAATTAACTAACCGTGTTTGAGGAAATAATTGAGGCAATAAAAAGATCAATAGGAAATCAGGCCATTCTCTGGGACCTCAGGCTTTCTCCATGGAATATTTTAAAAGAAGAGCATTTTACTGACTTGTCCAATTTTTAATGCACTAAAGAATGCAGCTCAGGTGCCCGGTCACTGAAGAAGTGGGTACACAATGTGCCTTAAGGTAACCGTGGAGCCACGAGTGATGGATGGACAGGAACTTAGCTACATACCTGTCTACACTCAATATAGCCCTGCAGTCATATAAGAAACAACAGAATCATTGTTCCAGATCATAAAAATACAATAATTATGCTGCTTTCAAAAATTTGGAAATCCCAGGGGAATGTGAAAAAGAAAATAGAAATCCTCCTAAACCACCATCCAGAGATACCACTGTTAAAATATTCCTGTGTTTCACTCTAGTTTTTTTTGGTATGTGAGAATAATGTATAAACATATATTTTATTGCATAAGCACTATTATGAATGTTTGGACCCTCCTGAATATGGTGTTTTCATATGTTTTTCCACTTAATACCTAGTGAGAATTTTCTCTTGTCACTACCTGTAATTTCAATACTCCTTCACATTCCATTATTGTATGATTTGGCTATAATTTAGCCAACAGATTAGATATTTAAATGTTTTCAATTTTACTGTGTGCTATGGACTTAATGTTTGTATTTTCCCCAGAATTTATAAGTTGAAACCTTTATCCCCAACATGCTGGTATTTGGAGATGGGACCTTTGGGTGGTAATTAAGTCATGAGGGTAGAGCCCTCATGATGGGATTAGTGTCCTGGTAAGAAGACACTGAAGAGAGATTCCTCCCTCCCCCTCCACTGCCCGTTTTTCCTTCATGTGATACAGCAAAAAGACAACTGACCCCAAACCAGAAAGGGAGCCCTCACTAGGCACCAAATCTGCTAGCACCTTGGGCATGCACTTCCCAGAGTTATGAGAAATAAACTTTCATTAATTAAGTCACCCAGTCAATAATATTTTCATTATAGCAGCCCAAACCAAGACACTATATTTTTAAACATTTAAAAAAGAATATTGTTTACTTTCATCTTCTTTCCCTGTCCCTCTCCACACCCCATTCTCACTTCCTTGGTCCAGCTCTGTGCCATGTGGTGACCCCTGTGGGCTGTGCTGCTGGCCATCCCTTGCTCTCTAGCTCTGGCTGCATTCAATCAGTGAGAGGTGTCAGTGGGAGGTGAGACTAGCTTCTCCCTCTTCTACCCTACTGGGTCCTCTGGGCCTTCTTTCCAGGTTTCTTTAAAATACTCTCACTCTGCCCCTTCTCAAGCTTCTGCTGTTGCTAGTTCCTGGTTGACTCAACAACTCTTGTGCGTTTCCTTAACCTCTGCTAAGTACTCACTTCTTTAAACTCTCTTCAGATTCCCATCTGAATGGTACTGAAAATTTCATTAAACAACTTGTATATTGCATGAGACAACTCTGTAGAAATCATTTGTTTAGAAAAAAGTATAAAGTCAACACTATGCAACCCCTATTTCAAATAATGGGAGGCTTAACTCTGGTAAAATACTAATAAATTTATAAAAGAAAGGAGTGATCTAGATTCTAGAATCTTTTTTCCCAATGTTTTCCAGAGAGTCTCTCTCACCTCATTTCCCTCAATTTCCTTCCCTCCATAATTTCCCGCTTCCTCCCACCCTGTGCTCATGCTGTTATATGACCCCAGATGGAGTTGGCCTCCAGTTTCCTTCTCACTGCTAAGCTCAAGCTGAAGTCCTCCTCCCTTCCTGAATCCTTGGTGGCTACAACTGTCTCTTCTCACAATTACTGCAGCTATGGTATTCAATATGGTTGCTGGTAGCCACAGGTGTGGTTAAATTTAAATTCACTGAAGCCAGATTATAAAGTTAGTTCCACAATGTCACTAACCATGATTTAAGTACTCAACAGGCCACATGTGACTAGTGGCTACTGTACTGGACAGTGCAGATCTAGCCTTTTGCTATCTTTTCAAAAGTTCTATTGGACAGAGGAGCACCAGTTATATATGAATCAAATGAGTATAAAATCATAAATATTCTTATATCGTTCTCTAGTTAAGTCCCATTTGCAGAGTTGAGAAATAATGAAGAGTTTGCCTTTTGTGTCTGAGTTCAAACAGTGAGGGGCACACAGGAGATACCTACTAAAAGTACTTGCTGACCTGAGTAGTAACCATGAATATTTCTCAGTGAAACATTAAAAAATAAAGGACTATTCCTAATAGAAGCAAGGGTTTATACAGCAAGGGTATAGACTAGGCAGTTTGAAGGCAGTGGTGGTGGGGATTCTTCTAATCTCACAGTAATACTGGTAAAATCTCTATATCCTATAAAATGTCCTTCCTATGTATTTGGAAAGGACCTTCCTAAAATATTAGGAATAATTCTTTAATAAGCTACATACTCTAATCAAATTAAATCATCAATAAAACTCAAATGCATAGTTCTATATAGAAGCTTCTACGCCATTCTCTAGACTTGTTTCCAAACAATGAAAAACTATCTTTCAATCTTGGCACACCTTTGACTATGATTCTGGTTGGTAAAAAAAAACTGTCCTGTGTCTGAAGCAATTTAATGAAAGCAATAAAGTTATATCTCCTACATAATGCCCTCTATCATCTTGCTGGCTTGAGATGATTGCAGAATTTTACTAAAAATTCAGTGTTTGATTTATTGGAATAGCCTTATAAAATACATATTTCATCCTTACACTAATCTCTGGAAAGAATGTGTTCTTAGAGGTAGATCCATTTACTATCTACCATTTATTAAGAACTTTACTAATAATAACTTTGCAAAAATCTCTCTCTTAATCCTCATAGTAATTCTGTGAGCCAGGTAGTTTTGTTCTCATTTTACAGTACAGAAAACTGAACTTTCAGAGAGGATGCATCATTTGCCTAAGGTTATCTAGGCAGAGAGGGCCTCCATTTAGATTTCTGACTCCAAAGACCGTGCTTTGAGTGCTATGCGGTACTTTATTCCCATGCTGCCGAAAGTGATGCTGGGGATGGGAGGCTGGCGGGGAGCTTTGCGCGGCCCTGCAATGCAGGTTTGCGATCTCTCTTCCTCAGCACAGTTTCCTGTCCCTCTCAAGGCCTTTTCTGATACTCATTTGAGCAGAATTTCAGCAGAAGAGACTTGTGATGTGCACAAATGCTGACCCACGGTTCAGGGAACCATGCTACAGATAGGATGCTTGGAGCCTGCACTTCGGTCTCTCAGTTGACAAAAACAAAAGCTAATGTGAGGCAAGAGCAAGGAGGCTGAGTGGTCAGGTGACTGCCCAGCCCTGTGTCATACTGGACACAGATATTCTGAGGGTTCCCAAGTTTCTATTTTCAGTACACTGAATTGTTTTCAAAGGGACCTCAAACTTCACCTGTCACAGGACAAGCCTTGGTCTCATGCTACTCCTTCTAAGCTCCCCCTCAGCACAGCTGCCTCTCCCTCTGTGGCAGCTCAGGCTGGGCTTCTGGATTCACTCATGACTCTCTCCCTCTCTCTGCACATCCAGCTGTGGCACCACAGCCTGCTGATTCTGCCTGCAAACAGGTCCATCCTCATTCAGCTCCGGCCAACACCCGAGTTCTAACCATCACCTGTTCTCACCTGCATTTCTGCAAACTAGGACTCTCTGGCCCCACACTATCATTCCTGCTCTCCTTCAATCCATTTTCCACACAGCTGCCTGCACAATCTCTTAAAAAACATAAATGAGATCCCTCCCCTACTCAAAATTGAGAGAGGAGATATTAATCAAAGGACATAACCTGTGTTAGATAGAAGGAAAAAAGTTGCAGAGATCTATTGCACAGCCTGGTAACTACAGTTAATAACCATGCATATTTACTAAAAGAATAGATTTTAAATGTTCTCATCACAAAGGAACAATTAGCATGTGAGGTGATAGAGATGTTAATTAGACAGATTTAATCATTCCATAATGTATGCATATATTATAACATCACATTGTACTCCATAAATATACATAATTATTCATCATTTAAAAATAAAATGATAAATTTGAAAAATTCTCCTAATGGTCTCTCACGGCACTTCTTGAGATTCTATTTTAAATCTTTAATGTAGCCTCGAGACCCTGCAGGATCTGGCCTCTGCCTGTGTCCCAGCCACACCACTCTCCCTTCAGCCCTGTGGTCCAACCAGTGCTCTTGGCTCAATTCCTAGAAAACACTGAATTCTTGGGCTTCAGAGCCGGGCAGTGCTTTTTCACCTGTGGCTTTCTCTTCCCCTGTTCTTTCTTCCCTGGGTCCAGGGTGATTTCTCCTTACTACCACTCGCACATTACGATTACTCCCCAGACTCTCCTTGCATCTTATATTTTTCTTTCATTGATTGTAACAAAATGTATGTGTTACACATTTCCTGTGGGCAGAATCTCAACCAGGGATCTAGCAACGGAACAATGTTAGGGAGCTGAGCATGATAGATCAGACAGAAAAACATCCCTGGCATTCCACAAGGCTGAGCACTGCTTCAAATCCCTTACATCTAACACACCTTTCACTGCATATTTTTCTAGCAACCGGTAGCCAATTTCAGACACTAGTGACATTCAGGTTGATTTTTATGAAATTCAGATCATTCCTAATTTCGTATTTATCAGTATCTTCTGCTTCTTGGCCATTCCCTTAAAAGCAAATTTGAGTCTAAAACTTGAACATCCCATGATTATATATATGTGTGTGTATGTGTGTATATAAATATATGTATATTGTTTCTTTGTTGCAGCAATATCCCTTGCATGCCTTTTCTTTCTGCCATGATAAGTCAAGACTGGTCAACAGATGACAAAATAAATGGCAGGAAGAGAGTCCAAAGCAGAAAAATATATGAGGAGGGAGCACATTGAACTTAAGACTATTGAGAAAGATTGCTAAATGGATTGAGAAAGATTGCTAAATCTATACAGCAGTGTATAAATTCTCAGTGGTTGACACTATATTGTGCCAACTCACTGGATGAGAGAAGGTAGTTATATTCAGAGAATGGAAAATATGTTGACACATCCTGTGTTGGCCAGTTGTAGACATAAAACAAAATTTTAAAGTAAACACTTAGGAAAAAATTAGCTATCTGGCTTATGCCTATAATCCTATCACTTTGGGTGACCTAGGTGGGAAGATCTCTTGAGGAGTTTAAGACCAGCCTGGGCAATAGAGCGAGATCCCCTCTCTCTTAGCAAAAACAGAAAAATTAGCTAGGCATGGTGGTGTGTGCCTGAAGTCCTAGTTACTTAGGAGGTTGAGCCAGGAATTTGAGGTTGCAATGAGTTATGGTACCAGTGCACTTGAGCTCAGGCAACAAAGACCCATTTTCAAACAAACAAAAAAGAAAGTAGTTGTAATGGGTCAGTGTCATTGGGTATGACATTAAATTTTACATGTGTGTATATATAAAACACACATATACATTTCTCATTCTTCTTTAACATCTCTATTAGGGGCTGAATTAGTCCCTCTTCCCTAAATTCATATGTTGCAGGCTTAACTCTAGTGCTGTAGAATGTAACTGTATTTGGAAATACAGTCTTTAAAGAGATAATTAAGTTAAAATAAATTCATTAGGGTGGGCTCTAATGCAATATGACTGGCGCCCTTAGAAGAAGAGATTAGGAAGCAGACAACACACAGAATGACAACCATGTGAAGATAGAGGGAGACGTCAGCCATCTACACGCCAGGGAAAGAGGCCTGCTGACATCTTGACCTTGGACTTCTAGCTGCCAGGACAGTGAGAAAATAAACTTCTGTTGTTTAACTCACCCAGTCTGTGGTACTTTGTTATAGCAGCCCTGGAAAACTAATATAATATCTCACCAGTTTCCCGAACCAGACAGGACAGGGCCAATTTATTCTGTGTTCCCATCTGCAACTCCAGTACTTGGCACAAAGCAATGATGAAATATGACATTGCTAGTGTGTCCAGAGTTAGAGCAACAACTGTACCGTGGCGTCTACCGGCGTCATGCTCCTGGAGCGAGCCTGGATTTCAATTTCTTAGACTGTGTGACCTAGTTCAAATCACTTAACTTCTCTGTGCTTCAATTTATTGATCTGTAGGATAGGGATAGTAACAGCTCCCATCTTGTGGAATTGCTGTAAGGATAAAATAACAACACAAATACAGTACTTGGGGCTGTGCCGATACATGATAAACACACAATCAATGACAGTGATTATTGCTGATGTTGCTATTAACCGTGGCCACACGTGCAGCTAAGTATCCTGGGTCTCTGGACCAATTCTGATAAAACCTAGAGAAGTTGAAGATCTAAGTTTTTGAAATACTTTTTGGGCTGAACGATCCTTGGAGGCAGTAGCTGTTTGGGGCCAAGTAAGTATGTAGCATATAAGTGTTCAACAAATGTTTATCCACTTGAATACTTTCTAGCTGCCGCGTGGAAAGGCTGAGATGAAGCTCCTGGGTTAAAGCCATTTTCCTACCCTGTTTAGGAGACACCTGATCACCTTTTCCTCTCTACCTGGGATTTCCGCCAGTCAAAGCCTTCAATTCATTCTCAACCTTTTCTTTCTTAGTTCAGGGCTTGAGTAGGCTTGGCTCCGTGGAGGCTAAATAAGAATTATTTCAATTGTCTTCACTGTTAGAGCACTTAGTGTCTACCAGGAGCTATTTTAAGGATGAGGAAACAAAAGTTCTGGTGCCTCCTGACTTCAAGGCCTGGTTAACACAGGCTTGGTTAACACCACTGACTCCCAGTACAACTGCCTCTCACAATGGAAAATGCCAAGCCGTCATAATATTGGCTCTATTGTTACACAGAGAAGAAAACAAAGGGTGATTAAAGGTTAAGATTGGGCCACTTGTATGGAGTACTCCTTAAGTTGTTGGAAACTCATCTTTGCAGCCCTTTAAACTCAGCTCTATCTTTAGAGTAATTATGGTTAAAAAAAAATAGAACAGGTGGAATCAAAAGTAAGCTTATTCTACTTGTTCCACAGGAGGAAAAATGGCAGTGTGTGTATCAGGGAACTGTTCTGTGTACCACAGGGATTCTGTCACAAAGGGCTGATGATTAAGTTCACAGCTGTGGTTGTGAGATGAGCAGAAAGTCTAAATTGAAGTCTACACATGCCAGGTGGGTATCAGTGCCCATTTCTAATCTCCACATCCTGGGCATATGTTAGGTTATATGGCAAGGGGGAAATCAAGGTTGCAGACAGAATTAAGGCTGCTGATCAGCTGATCTAGAGATGGGGAGATTAGCCTGGGTTATTTAGGTGGGTCCACTGTATTCTGTGCACAGTGTCCTCATAAGAGATAGAAGGAAGCAGAAGAGGGAGAACCAGAGAGATGGCAGCCTGAAAAGGAATTGGCTTGACTTTGTTAGTTTGAAGATGGAGAAGGGGGCCCTACCTAAAGAATATGGGTGACCTCTAGAATTTGGGGAGAACAAAATGGATTCTCCTCCTGAGCCCGAAGGAACACAGCGCTATTGACCTCATGGTTTTAGCTTAGGGAGACCTGTTTCAGACTTCTGACTCCCAGAGTTGTAAGATAAAAGAATTTGTGTTCTTTGAAGCCATGAAGTTTTTGGTGATTTGTTACAATAAGCACAGAAAATAGCATGAGCTTCCTCCTCCCCAATAAGCCATATATTCTCCACTGAGCAGAGTCGTCGTCATCTTAAAATGAAACTCGATCATATCACTTCTCTCCTCAAAATCCTAAAGTTTTTAGGACTAATGTACAAATGTTGAGTGTGGCCCAAAGGGTTCTGGTGGTCTAGCTTTGGCATATTTCTCTAGTACCACCTCAAACACCTGCCACCTCTTCTATTTGCTGTAGTAAAATGTCTTAGCCATCACCATTTCTTCTTTGGGAATGCTTTCTCTGACCTCTGTTCTCCAACTCTTGACTTTGCTGGTTTCCACTGTACAACCCCATACGTTCCTATACTCTTCTTTAAGAACCTAATGAAATGAGTAACATAATAATTATTAGCTTACTGTCTATTTCTCTTGCAAGATTCACTTCTTTACTTGCTCATTCCTTTGCTCTTACCAAGTACCTACTATGTGCCAGGCACTATACACTCTGGAAGAGCATAACTCAGACTGCATTATTCATCACTGACCCCCAGTAGTTCATCTGATAGATAGTGCGTACTCAGTAAAAGTTGTTAAATGAGTGAATAAGTATATTTGTTTCATTTTGATCTCTTTAAGCACTTATTATAATGTTGGATACATAGACTATACTCAATAAGTAATCCTTTAAAAATTTTGAAGGGAAAGATTGGGTAGAATTTAAACTTTGCACTGCTAATTAGCATTTTGAAGAGGCAAATAAAAACACACAGGTGGTTAAAACATTGCCTTTGACACTTTTCTTAAAGTCCTAAGGGACTGCAATGATGGGTATGACTCACTTCCCTACTCAAGCACACACAGGTGTTTGTGTGTGCAGAAACATAATCAAATATCTATCCCTATATGTGCCAGGATAACGTCTATATGAGAAAACAACCATTTACACATTTGTTAATCACAGCTTTATTTATATAATTTTTCTACAGGGTGGAGTAATCATGTATGAGTCTTTTAAACTGATGTAACTGACATTTTTTTTTAGTTCATTCTGCAAGCGAATGCAGACAGTCCCAATCCCTACTAAGAAATTCAAGCCTGGAGAACTGGATAAATAAATATAAATGAATTCATTTGATGGAGTGACATTTTCATTTAATTAAGGCAGAAAATCAGCTCTAAAACATATGATTATTCCTGACAAAGCAGCAGAAGCTAGTTTTTAATTAATAAATCTCTAATAGCTCTTCCCTGGGATGAGACAAATCTTCAGTGAGGGAGTACATGGCACAGTAGGTGGGGCAGAGGTGGGTGAAGGGAAGGAAAGAGAAATTAGAGAGAAAGTGAGAGGAAAAGGAAGAGAAGAACCACAGAGACAATGCATCCTCAAACTTTCAAAAAATAGAAATAAAATTAGAGACCATTTATTTATGCTTCAATATATGTCAAATCCCATTAGGTCAAAATTATTATAGTAAAACTTTTTGTGAAACAAAATAAATATCCAGGTCTCAAGAGAGAATTAATCAAAAAAATTATAACACAATTTTAAGTCAATGATATTTGTTCTATTATTTCATCTCTTCCTCCTATCTGTGGTGTGGTCTGAATCTTAGGGACACAAATGACAAACGAAAAGTCAAATTTCCTCATACATAAACATGAGGATCAATACCCACATAGCCAGTTTACAGTAAACGTGAATAATTACGACCAACTGAATGATAGAAACGGTATGAACTGGAAAACACACTCAACTACTACTTACAGACTTTCAAAGTCTCCATACACTACTCCCAACAATGTTTAATAGATTTTAGTTATAAATGTCAGTTTTGTTTCTCTGACATAACTTGGAAAGAGTGAATTTTCAGATGTATAACTCCAAGCTACATCACCTCTTACATAGCAGATACTTGAAACCCTTGAGGTCACTGTTAATAATTTTCTGTGTGTTCATTTATGCTGAATCAATTTCAATTAAATCAATTAAAATGGCGACTAACAAAATTTCACATCATTGATCTAACAAGATTAAGATTACTCAGAATATTGGGGCATCAGGAAATGCTAGGCTGACATCTCTGCTTCATTCTGTTGATTTAGAAAATAAACAGATTTGATTTCTTAATGCCCCAACAGCTCAGGTATGCAGGAGGCATCTCAGTCAAAGGGTTTTGGTAACAGACAAAAATGCATCTTTCAAATAAGAGATATTTTACAGCAGGTAAGTAGATGGAGAGGAAATATTGGTTTTGGAGGCAATCGCCATTTTACCCACTGTGACAGTTAATTTTATGTGTCAACTTGACTGGACCACAGGGTGTCCAGATATTTGGTCAAATATTATTCTGGGTACATCTGTAAGGGTGTTTTTGGATGAGATTAACATTTGAATTGGTACACAGATTAAAGTAGATTGGCCTCCCCAATGTGCCAGGGACTTGTCCAATCAGTTGAAGACCTGAATAAAAGAAAAAGGCTGACCCTCCTGTGAGCAAGAGGGAATTCCTCTTGCCTTACCACCTTTGGCTGGGAGGTTTTTGCCTGCCTTCACACCTGAACTGAAACATCAGCTCTTCTTGAGTTTAGAAGAGCATGCCAGCTTAGATGGTACTTTCATCATATTCTCCTGGTGTTTGGGCCTTTACACTTGAACTAAAATTACTCTGTTAGCTTTCTTCGGTCTCCAGCATGCTGCCTGCAGATCTTAGGACTTCTCAATCTCCATAATTGTTTGAACTCTTTATAACATATCAGGGTCTCTGTCGCTCTCTCTATACACGCATGCGCACACACACACACAAACTTACACACATGCTATTGGTGCTATTTCTCTGAGGAATCTTTACTAATCCAACCACTGTTTATCTGTTTGAACTTGGCAGGCATTGCAGCTCTATGGGTATCAGATTCTTTATCTTAGAAGAGGACTCATGATATCTATTTTGCAACACTGTTGTGGGGGATTAAATAGAATTTAAGATGTCAAATTTGTAAATAGGTGCACCATCAATATCAGCTCCAGACTTTTATTGGTAAGAAACTAAAGATTTGATAGCCCATAGCTTTGTCTAGAAATAAAAAAAACAGTATCTAGTGTTAACGTTAGATATTAATGATTTTGATAATGGCTTCCTAACTTTGTGCAACACTGATGGTTTCAAGTATGAATCACTAAATTGTTCTTTGTAGAACTGAAGGAATTGTCTTAGTCTTAGTCTTCTTCCCCTTTTCTATATTTATAGGTCTACTATGATAACTTTGTCCTCATACCTACTAAGCACAGGAAATGGTAGAGGCTCTATGTAAAGTACCTTGTTTATTGCCCTTTGAGGCTGCCCAAGAGAACTTGTTTCATGTTACCTGGGAAATAGAAGGTGGGACTTCAGCAGCATTTTTTCCTGAGAACTATGGAGGGTTATCATGTATGTAGAGTGTGCCACTTTCATAGATCTTGAAGACATCACCCACAAGCTTAAATGTTAGACAGACTCCATCACAGTTTGGGCTTTAACATAGAATACCTTCACGCACTCCAAGGGTTGAAGCCTTCCTCTGAAGTTACCTGGTTATGACAAGCAAACGCAAGGCCAAAGGGAGTTTTAATCTGATGCTATTGAAGGCCTAGTATGTGCCTGGTGTATTGTGTGTTCTGAATCTACATGGTGCAGGGCAGTGGCCCTCATGTCTTCACATGCACAAGAGTCATTTATGGTGAAATTGTGAAAAATACCCATGCTTGGCTCTGAGAGCCTAATTTGGCAAGTCCAGAGTAGAGTTTAGGAATCAACATTTTGAGGAAGTAGAACCAAAAAATTCTGCTGAAAGGTGGTCTTATATTTGAAAGAGGAAAATGTGGTGAAGAGGAGTGAAGGTTGAAACTTTACAACCCTCTTCTTTACTGTTACTCAACCTATTGCCACACATTGCCCCGTGTCCTGAGTTGACCTCTCTCCATCTCCATTTGCTGCCACCCTCATCCATGCTGTCATCATATCCTGTATAGATTGAGGGAATAACAGCCTCCTACCTGGATGCCAGGCCTCCTGTTTCTCCTCTCCTTTTCCAGTGCAATCTTTTTTTATTTTTTAATTTCTCTTTTTGAGACATAGTCTCACTCTGTTGTCCAGGCTAAAGTGCTGTGCCCTCAGCCTAACTCACAGAAACCTCAAAGTCCTGGGATCAAGGGATCCTCCTGTCTCAGCTTCCAAAGTAGCTGAGTCAACACGTGCCTGCCAGAACACTCAGCTAATTTTTTTTTTATTTTTTAGTAGAGACAGGGTCTTGCTTCTGCTCAGGCTGGTCTCAAACTCCAGAGCTCAAGGGATTCCCCCCTCAGCCTCTCAGAGTGCTAGGGTTACAGGCGTGAACCACCATGCCCAGCCCAAGAAGCAAGGTTTGATGAGAATGATTCAGAAACTAAGGAACTATTGGTAGCAAAGGGAATCAACACTTAACAGTCCTTTGTGGCCTGCAAATCAAATCCTTAACCACACAGGGAAGACATGGGGAAAAGCCCCAGCCTCATGCAGGGTGTGGTCACCTGAAGTTCTGAGGCCAAGACAGAGAGTACCATCAGTGCATGATAGTGGGCAAGCAGAGGCTGGCAGGCCCTCTGTCACCCAGGACCACTCTGTGCAACCACCACTCCTCTCAGCCCACAGTTAATGGAGGAATCCTACTGCAAAAGTGGTCAGAGCTCAGCGGTCAGGCCCCAAAAAACTAAGGAGAACCCCCCAAGGCTCCAAGTTTTAAAGAAATTGCCTTCACCATCAGCACTGTGGGGAGCAGTAACCTGGACCTGCTATAGGCAAAGCTCTAAGAAAGCAATGTTCAACCATCTGCCCTCTGTGTCTTAATACCTAGAATAGTCCTTCTACCTAGAATGCCCCAACCTTCTCTATTCCTCCCCAAAACTACTGCCCATTTGCTATAGACAGAGTGTTTGTGTCCCTCCAAAATGTATATGCTAAAACCTAATCCCAATGTGACAATATTAGGAGCTGGGAACTTTTGGACTTAATTAGGTCACTAGGTTGGAGCCCTTATAAATGAAATTAGTACTGTTATAAAAGGGATCCCAGGAAACTCCCTAGCCTGAGACGTTATAGTGAGATGCTAGAGTGAGAAGATGGCCACCTATGAGCCAGGAAGCAGGCCCCCACCAGACACAAAATCTGTCAGAGCCTTGATCTTGGACTTCCCAACCTCCAGAACTATGAGAAATAAATTTCTGTTGTTTATAAGGCACCCAATTTATGTCTTCTGCTACAGGAGCCCAAATGGCCTCAGATACCATTGTCCAATATAAAGTGAAGGTTAAGGGCTCAGCACCCATAGCTTAGTGGATAGAGCACCAGCCATATACACCAAAACAGGCAGTTGGAACCTGGCCCAGTCATGCTAAACAACAATGACAACTACAACAAAAAAAATAGCCAGGCATTGGGGCAGGAGCCTGTAGTCCCAGATACTTAGGAGGCTGAGGCAAGAGAATCACTTAAGCCCAAGAGTTTAAGGTTGCTGTGAGCTGTGACACCACAGCACTCTACCAACAACATAATGAGACTCTGTCTCAAAAAAAAGAAAAAAAAGATAGCCAGGCGTTGTGGTGGGCATCTATAGTCCCAGCTACTTGAGAGGCTGAGGCAAGAGAATCACTTAAGCCTAAAAGTTAGAGGTTGCAGTGAGCTGTGACACCACAGCACTCTACTGAGGGTGACATAGTGAGACTTTATCTCAAAAAAAAAAAAAGTGAGGATTAAAGTAAATCAGAGGGAATAAATAGGTTTTATCTCATGTGACCATTATAAAAACTATTGCCAGTGGGTGTCCAAGGGCCTGAAATGATTTCTGAAACAAAGATCAGATAGTGATGGGGAGAGCCAGGGCAGGGTGGGGATGGGGGGACAGAGCAGAGCAGAAGGAGGGCTTCCACTAACAGTGTGGAGGGAGGTGGGCACACGCCACATGCTTGCTGGCTCTAAATTACATGACTTTAACAAGGCACTTGACCACTGCAGGTCTCAGCTTCTTCACCTCTGTGTGAAATGGACATAACCACAAGCTTTCTGAGGGGCATTGACACTGCTCATTCATCCCCTCTCCTGTCTGCCCTTTTCTACCCTTCCCTTCCTTCTCACTGGAACAAGTAGAGGAATCTTTAAAACCAGGACAAAAATTAAAAATAATAAGACATGGCTCAGCACCTGTGGCTCAAGCAGGTAAGGCGCTAGCCACATACACCTGAGCTGGTGGGTTCAAATCCAGCCTGGGCCTGCCAAACAACAATGACGGCTACAACCAAAAAATAGCCCGCCGTTGTGGCAGGCGCCTGTGGTCCCAGCTACTTGGGAGGCGGAGGCAAGAGACTCGCTTGAGCCCAGGAGTTGGAGGTTGCTGTGAGCTGTAATGCCACGGCACTCTACCCAGGGGGATAGCTTGAGGCTCTGTCTCAAAAA
>CAUYTI010124800.1:0-24109 GCA_963575145.1 Galago senegalensis | reverse complement strand
GGAAGGAAGGAAGGAAGGAAGGAAGGAAGGAAGGAAGGAAGGAAAGAGAGAGAGAGAGAGAGAGAGAGAGAGAGAGAGAGAGAGAAAGAAAGAAAGAAAGAAAGAAAGAAAGAAAGAAAGAAAGAAAGAAAGAAAGAAAGAAAGGAAGGAAGGAAGGAAGGAAGGGAAAGAAAGAACAGGAAAACAGAAAACTAGTTTGATTTTCAGGGACTTCAGAGGTTGTGCTTTAGATATTACATCTGAGTACGATAATGGTAAGCAATGCTTCAGTTGTTTACAGAGTGCTCGCTCTGATTTTCTCTGGGTTCTCACATCATCCAGTCCCCTACAGTGTTATTTTTTTCTTTCTAGAACAACTTAAAGCCAAAGCCTTCCTCTCTGAACTGTTTACCTTCTCAAGTGGAGGCCCGCCTTCTGCAGCCACAGCTGTCCCCGATTAACCTTATGCCTAGCTGCCAGCCCATGAGCCACAAGACTCAGCAATCCCAGCTTCTAAAGGAGCCCATCAGGACAGCCAGCAATTACATTTTCTTGTACACTCGTCTAAGTGAGGCAAATGCCACTTTCTTCACAATGTATCTCTCCAGCTCCAATTAAATGACCACCTTCTAATACATTCAGTGGAAATCACATAGATGATCTATTAGGTACATATCTAACCCCTTGTAAACTCTGAATGCTACCTGCCATACAAACAGCTAACATTTATTTCCAATTTTACAGTTTATGAATAATCTGCCTGCATGTGTGACATTCATATCAGTGACTGTCCAGTTGACTTTCAAATGTGTTGTTGTTAAGAAGTATCAAGAGAGGCTTGCTCCTTCCACCTCGTTGTGGGCATCACAGTGCAGAGTCCAGTGCTCAGCAGGGCTGTGCAGAAATGGGCCGATGTCTGTGTCATCATTCAATCACCATTGATGGCTTTGTATATCCTCGTGTTGTCTCAACTGCCCAAATACAAATCACATTTTTTTTCCTCTATGAAGTCTTCTTAAGTTTTCACCTTTTCATCCAGAAATATCTTTTCCCTTCTGAATGCTCACAGCACTTTCCCTATACCTTATGTATTATTTTTTCATGTTTATCATGCTGTATTTTAATATTTTTATTACATATTTCTTTTGTTCATGTTTTATATCCTTTACTATTCTCTCCTAGATCAATTGCATCAGAATCTAAGAGGCATCTGTGATTATAAAAAGCCTTGTGATTCATATGTGGAGCCAGGGACATCATCTGTGCTCAGGGCAAGAGCCCTGTGCATATAAGTCACAGGTCTCTTGAGAGACCATAGAACACAGTGGGTAAGGGCCCAGGGAGTGGCATCCTGACTGGGTTCGCATCTCTGCTCTGCCACTTACAAGTTAGACCTTTGGCAAGTCACTTTACCACTGTAAGCGTCATGGTAAATGGGATATGATAGTACCTGACTCACAGGCTTATTGTGAGCTGAAATGTATCAACATGTATAAGCACTAGGAGTGCCTGGCACTTAGTGTATGCTATGTGTCAGCTGTTATTGTCCCCTGTGGAGACCTCCAGCCAGGAGCCATTTGATTGAATATATAAAACCATATACACGTAATTCTGTCAATATGAAACACAGCCACGTGCTCAGAAACTGCTCAAGGGATTTAGTTAATTGACTTAGGTTAATAAATCAGAGCTGGCTATTGTCTTTAAAAAGCACCCACACTCTGGGTGGTGCCTGTGAGTAGGGCCCCGGCCCCATATACCAAGGGTGGCGGGTTCAAACCCGGCCCCAGCAGAACTGCAACCAAAAAATAGCTGGGCATTGTGGCAGGCGCCTATAGTCCTAGCTACTATGGAGGCTGAGGCAATAGAATGGTCCAAGCCCAGGAGCTGGAGGTCACTGTGAGCTGTGACACTACAGCACTCTATACCAAGGGCAACAAAGTGAGACTCTGTCTCTATTAAAAAAAAAAAAGCACCCACACTAATCCATTTATTTTTATACTTTTATAAAAACTCACCGATTTTTCTTCCCTCTGTGGCCAGCTTCATTCAAGGACCGTGTAATCGTTAACAAGCAGGAAGGCCAGTGTATCCCTGAAGTCTTCACTGGTCTGACCATGTCCCCAGCAGAAGAACTTTCCCCGGTCATTTCCCAGTGGCACATGACAAACCGGGATCCTAAAAGAAGCCTCAGTTGCAGGAGGCCCAGGTAAGTGGGCCTGTCCACAGACCAGTGGGCTGTGGACAGGAGATCGGGCTTTACACTGGCAAAACTAAATGAAAGACTCAGATTTTTTTCACTGTTTCTACAACTTGTATATATTTCTTTCAAATGCTGTGCATTATTTAAATATCAGGGAATAGGGAAAGTAAATGTAATATCTTTAAGCAAAAACCAGCACTGGCAAAGACCATCACAAGAATCTCAGCCATTTCTAGAAACACACACCTTTGCACTGTGACTTCCCCTTGACTTCGATATTCCTCACAGAAAGAGGTGGATCACTTGCTCATGGAATCTGGGCCAGCCTTGTCCCCTGCTTTCACCAACAAAGAGAGCAGAAGTGACATTTTGCAACTTCTGAGCACAGACCCCAGAAGCTACTCTTAACTTCAATCACTGTGTATATGTCTCAACTTGCATGAAAAAGCTCCAGCTAGTCTTCAGGTTGCTGGAGACAGTGGCCTGGCTGATGGCAGTAATTAGCTCCCAGCTGACCTGCCAGTTGACAGTAGCTACGTGAGTGCCTGGGGGTGACTTCACTAGAGTGACCACTCAGCTGAACCCAGTCAAAATTACTGACTTAATAAAAAAAAAAATACTGACCAAATGAGCTGTGAGCTAATCAATGACTACTTTAAGTCCCTGAGTTTTGTACTGGTTTGAGAGGTAGAAAGAGGGACTGATACACCTAGTAGATGCCATTGAACGAAATATCTGCCCTTTAGTTCAGTGAAGGCATTTGGGTAGTTAAAGCTTCCTGGCAATTTAAAAGGGGTCTGAAATGAAAGTGACCATTATAAGAGTGTGGGCACAAGGGCACCATAGAGAAAGAATATGCAACGGTGGTTCCAAGGGACAGAGTATTTTTCACTGCAGAGAGGCTAGCTGCTTGTGGGAAGGAGGCAGCTGCACACTCAGAATTTGTAATTGCTGGGGTTTGGATATGGTTTGTTTGTTCCCATGAAAACTCATGTTGAAATTGGATCCCCACTGGGGTGGTGTGAGGCCTAGTGGGAGAAGTTCGGGCCGTGGGGGTGGATCTCTCAAAAATGGCGTGGTTCCATTCTCGTGGTACTGAGTGAGTTTGCGCTCTGGCGCCTCGAACTTAGTTCGTACAGGAATGAACCAGTTCCCACTGGAGTGGGTTCTGCACATGTTGGCTTCCCCTTTGACCTTCCACCATGTTTTGGCCCAGCACAGAAGCCCTCACCAGAAGCCAAGCAGATGCCGGCACCATGCTTCTGCCACAGCCTGCATGACTGTGAGTTGAATAAGCCTCTTCTCTTTATAAATTACCCATTTTCAGGTGTTCTGGTTAAGCAGCACAAAACAGGCCAAAACAGTAGTAAATTTACTTTTTAAAATGATTTATAATAGTCTTTGCATTTAGAGTCCAGTTTAGAGTTTGCCAAATACTTTTAAATACAACTGACTCTTGAACAACACAGGTTTGAACTGTGTCCATTTACACAAGGATTTTTTTCAATAAGCCGAGTGTGCTGCCTCTCCGGCCTCTCCTCCCACCTCTTCCTCTTCTGCCCCTGCTCCCCCTGAGGCTGCAGGACCAACCCCTCCCCTTCCTCCTCCTCAGCATACTCAGCGTGAAGACCTTCATGGCGATCCACTTTCACCTAATGAATTGTACACGGGCTGTACGTACTTACGTTTGGGGGGAAATCCAAAGTTAAGCATGGGTTTTTCACCATGCAGGATGTTGGTTGCCCTAACTCCCGTGTCATTCAAGGGTCGGTTGTATCTCTTCTAGTTTGAAATAATCAATTGTGAGAGCTCATCAAGGCCATAAATTCAGAAGTTTGCCATCCCCCCAACTCTCCATGTTGTCTATTTTAAAATATTGAGCATCCAATTAATATTTCCATTGAAGAAAGCATTCAGTGCTTCTACATGTGTGAAATGACACTCACAAAGCTCATTCTACACACCATTCATTCACAGAAAGTAAAGTTAAGGACCTCCTCCCTCCTTCACACACACACACACACACACTCTGGTTTCTAGGCGTCTTTACCACCATCTCTAGAGCTCCACTGAATCTCCATTTTCTGGATATGAAAAAGCTGGGCGTAGACCCTTGTTTGAGATCACTCGGCCCACGGGCCATGTGCTGATTTTGTGAGGACTTTTTTCCTTATCGGTGGTGTTGGATAGCACACACAGTATGCCCAGACGCTATTTCTTACTCATTAGCTTTCTCGAGTGTCTGTGTGTTTCACACGTGGCCTGAGACAGCACTTTCTGTTCCCATGTGCAGCAGACACTCGCTCCAACACCTGTCTGCAGACTCTGAACCCAGATCTACTCCTTGTTAATGATGTTTGGGAACTTGTAACTGGGTTGAGTCAAAGCTTAATCACAGGTAAATTATATACCATATATATAATTGCCCATTTGCTGTCACAATCACCATAAACCAAGATTCATGGTTAATTTTTAGAGAGGGCAATGGCCTAGGTTTTCATATTCCTGTGTAAAGGCATAAGCCCCAACATTGGAAAAGTGATGACTGTCTTCCGTCAGGTCAGCAGCCCATAAAAAAGGGGCAAACGTGTCCATGTGACCACAGAGGTGTAGAAGCAGGATCAAAAATCAAAAGTGCCAGCAGTAGACTATAGTTTAAAAAAAATGCCTTTAAAAAAAAAAAACCTAATTGTTGTCTTAAAATTGGCAGCTTCTGTCCCAGAAGGTGTCCAGAATAATGATGCAGGTGGGCCCCTGGGCTGCTCAAAAGGGTGGATAATCTGACATCTAAGTTTCCTATAAGAAAGTTTACAAAAGCTCAGATCTTTGCTCTCAGGTGAGCACCGCTGTTTTTACTGACTCCCAGATACATAAATACATGAAAGGAGGTCTGTCGCAGCTGGTCCTCCTGACCCGGAAGAGGCCTTCATTCAGCACTCTCACAGAACGAAAGAACCTCAGATCTGCCACGTGAAGCTGTCACTTGAAACTCATCAGTCCTTCCTATGTGCAAATATTTCACCAAGAACATTTATGGTAGAGTCTTCAGGGGTTTTGAATATTCTTGGCCACATGCCTATCATATTGAGGAGGCTTTAATGAGAGGAACAAACTTTTCTCTTCCTTTTTTGCTGTTTCAGGGCTCTGTCTTATTCCCAGGGAGGGAGAGGAGAGGTGGGGAGGGAGCAGAGAAAGAAACGAACCTGTACTCATCCTTGCAGGTGTGCCAGGAGTTTGACGAGGGGGGTTGCAAAGGTATTTCTTTAATCCTCAAGACCACTGAACGGACAGCTAGTTTCATTGTCTCTAGTTTGCAGACAGGTAAAGCAAAGCTCCAAGATGTTACCTTGCCCACAGTCACGTTGTTAGCGGAGTAAACTGACACTAGCTGACAGCTAATCCCTTTCACGCCAGCACCCCCAAAGGCAGACTTTGGGGGCAGTAGTTCAATTTCTTTACTAGAATTCAAAAAAAATGACGCGTTCCTATTCTTGAATCTGCATCATCCATCCACCCTCACCACTTCGGGAAGCCCCTGTGGAAGACAAACAGTGTTCTCATTCAGTGGCAGGCTCACGGGGCTGACCAAGTTCACTTCTCCCCGCGGAGCTCCAGCTCGCCCACTTGTACAGAAAGGAATTAGGACTCCTTGCTTTCTTAGGCCCTACTTTCAGCTCTAAAAAAATACCATGGAATAGTCCAAAAAAATTATTAGCTGAGTAATGTGTGTTAAGGAATTTCTTTCAAGAGCAGAGATTCCCTACCTCTGTGAGTTTTATTTTTAAACTCTTTCCTTCCTTTCCTTTTTTTTTTTTTTTTAAGCACATACTTGGTATGAGTAGAAGGTGTTAGAACGGGGACCTTTATTTATTCCCAGGGTGTTTTTGGCATAAGCAGGAACTGCTGTGAGAGCTTCCCCCACACACGAGCAGCACAGACACCTCTCTGAGGGGGTGTGAGCAGAGCCCCACTCAGCCTTGCTGAACAGATAGCAGCTTGCCAGGTGGGGCGGGAGGTGACAGGGAATGTGACGGGAGACAGCTGGGAAGAGCACAGAGTTTGTGTCACAGTTGTCCTGCTAACACAGACCCCCAACTCAGGTGCAAGGTTGGGAAGACACCGTCTTTCCAGGCCTCTGGTTTTTCAGCTTTAAAAAGAAGCACTTGGCTTGACAAATGGCTAAAGAATCTAATAATGTAGTCCAGGCCTGATCACATACCTTCATTCACTGGTTAATGGACTTGGGTCCTTTGGAGCTGAATGTTGGAAGGTACCTTTGGGACCCTCTTTCTAATTCATACATACATCATCTTGGACTAGGGTGGTCTACCTTAGGGACTGTGCATCTGTGTACTAGCCACCATGTGGATTCACTGATTAAAGATTCCAACCCAGGAAGAGAAAAGTTTTGCTTTTTATGCAACATGGTATTGCTTGCCAATGTACAAAGAACCAACTGGGAAAGAAAATGCCTAAAATTATACAAAAATGGCTATGAGAAGATTACCCACTCATCCTTCAGACTGGGCTTGCTGCCTCTCACAATCGATCACATGATTGATCTAGATTTAAGAGCTTTGTCTCAAGACCAGAGTCAGAGGCTAGTCTCAACCCTTCCCCTGGTGTTCAGCCCACATCTCTAGTCTTCCACCCAAGAGTGAGTCACAGCCATCTGATAGGCATAGCTAGACAAATAACATTGATCTCTAGCACTTGGAAAGCATTTTCATTAAACCTGTTGACTAGATTCTAGTCCATTCTGCCAAGGCCAGGAATCCCCTCCAGCACATTCCTGAGAAATGGTTGTTCCTTCTTTATTTCAACGTTTCCAGCAACTGGGAATTTATTGCTTTTATGTAGCAACCTGTCCCATTCTTGCACACCAATTAGTTAGAAAGTTCTATCATGAAAGTCATCTCTCCAAACCTGAGTACGGGATGTCTTGCAATTATTGGCTGGTAACAAGTTGCTAAGGGAGGAATCATCATTTTTAGAACCAGTCAGGATTACTAGCTGCAAGCAAATAACAGAAAGGGTCTGCTTATCTCTTATGAGATGGGGGACAACAGTCCCTGATTTAGGATGGTTGGACTCGTCATTTTTTGACTTTCTGGTGGTGTAAAAGCAACACACACTCAGGACAAAGCAGTATAATACACTCTTGCAACACTGCGCAGTGGAAGTGAGCCATGCATTCACAACTCACACTCCCCGGGGTTTGGTGTTGCCAAATGATTTTGCCCAGCCGTAGGGCTGATGTAAGTGTCTGAGCATGTTCAAGGTAGGCGAGGCTCTGCAGGGTAGGTGTATTAAATGCATTTTTGATTTGTATTTTTGGGTTGTAGCCCCACTGCAAATTTGGGAGCCTCTGTATATCTAAGCAATATCAACGCTTACTTAGGAGATTGAAAAAATGAGAGCTTGGGCAAAAGACAGGATGTACAGTCAAGGTCACGTATCAGGAACAGTCTGGCCCGGGTGTTGTAGGTGCTCGGATATGCTTGAAATGCAAATATTTCCTCCATCTGCATTTCATTTACTAAAGATTCAAAACCCGTGAGCAAGTAGGAGATTGGCCAATCTCGGGCCATGTGGAAACTTAGGAGTCAGCCCTTCCTCCTCAAAAGGGATAATTGTAAAGCCTTTGTCAGTGGCCACACTGAGTACACACACACGGCTTTTTGCTTTGTATCCTAATAGCACTTTGCACAGACGAAGTTCCCGCTGCCGGCCTCCAGTGAAGACATGTAGTTAATCTCCAGAAGACTATTTGGAAAGGTGAGGGAATAAATTCTGCCATCAAATCTAGTTGTATCTTCCAGGGTGTTAATGCCATGTATAGCTGTATACTTCTATTACCGGCACTAAAACACACCAGCATCACTTAATGAAATTTTTAATTGGCTCTTTAAAATAGTGGTGCAATCAGGCTTCTCATACCCAAAAATCTGCAGACAGGCTGAAAGGGAAATGTGCCTCCCAGTTTAAATAGATGCTTTTCAATTGCTCCTTAAGACAAACAGATGTATTAATTAGCACGTACTTCAGGGCATGTTATATACTTAAAGGGAGGAAAAAGAACAGAATATCATCTCACTAGAGGTGATAAAGATTTGAGCTCTGACCCCAGAAACAAGATGGCATCTTGTTTGCAGAAATTCCTGGTTCTGAGAACAATGAATCAGGGGTTTAGAGCAAGGCTCTGAGGGCCTGAACTGGCCAGAGGAATGATCCCTGGATTTGTGTAACAAGGAGGCTTCTAAGTGGTATATAGGAACTGGACCCAACTCTGGTAACGTGGAGGGAAGCCTTTTAACATAGATACGTAGGAAGAAATCTCGCAGTCACAGAGCATTTTGAAAGGTCTTTTGTAACATAATTGTCCAGAACGTAAGAACAAAAAGATTTAGGCTAAGGGTAGAGATGAGTTTCTCAGTGTGCTTGGTGTTGTGCTAAATGTTCTTGAGACAATAAAGACATTGGGTCCCTGCACTGTAAAAGATGACATTTGAAAGCTTGCATGGACTCAGGCATGGATTTAATGATGCATGTTTGTTTTCTTATTATGCTACATTAGTGGGGTTTTTTAAACTGAAAGATTAAAATGACACTTTTTCTTAGAATGAGGAACATGTAATTTTTCCTTTCCTTGACCTTTTATGGCCTACTTCGGGTCATTGTTTGTATGTCTTGTGTGTTTGAGATAGAGTCTCACTCTGTCACTTGGGCTGGAGTACATCAGAGCTCACTGCAATCTTGGGCCCAGGATCTCAAGTGATCCTCCTGCTTTAGCCTGCTGAGGGGCTGGGACTGCAGGAGCTCAGTCCCAAGCCCAGATGCTTGTTTTTTCCCTTTTTTGTTGAGATGAGGGTCTCACTCTTTCTCAGGCTGGTCTTGATCTCAAGCAATCCTCTCACCTCGGACTACCAAAGTACTGGGATTACAGATGTGAGCCACTGCACCCAGCCAGGTCTTGTCTTAGTGGACTTCCAAGATGAGAGACAGGACTGTGTGTCATTCCTCTTTCCCCTACACCCACACATGCTTACCTAACACATAGGCTATTCTCAGTATGTGCGTGCCGAATGAATGAATTACGAAATAAGGAAGACAGAGGGATCCTTCTAGCTCAGAAATAATCCTACCAGATCGTTATAGACAAAACGGAGTGAGCATGGCAAGTAAACCCATCACTCTGGTGTTTCCCTGTGAAAGAAAGGATGAGTCGTTGGCTAACTAGGGCTAGTGAGGAGGTCTCATTGTAAGTACCTACTCAGTTGACTTATCTGGGCTCTAAGTCTGAATACTTTTTGGCCACATTTCTGCTACAAGCAAACAGGACCCTGCCAATTACCAAAAAACCCAAAATAAAACAGACAAACAAAAAACCCCGGGCCTTGTGAAACATCATGCATCTGATAACCTGTATCCTAGTTGCTTATAGGTCACTTGCAGAAAGTAAGAAAGGAAATGATTTATGAAAGAATGACATTAACAGAATGACACAGGTGTGACAGCCTTTGCCTGCCCCTTCCTGTAGGTATCTTCTCATCCTCCAGGCACTTTCTTTCAAAAAAGTGATGTTTATCAAGTGTCCAGGTGGAACTGATCAGGGGAGGTTGTGGTACAGCCGGACTTACAAAAGGCATTTGAAGGGGCTTGATGTGCGGACTGATAATATCGAACCTCCTAAGATGCTCGTTTGAGATACAGCTTCCTGAGTCCCACCCTCAAATAGATGAATCAAAATCTGGAGTTTGGGGCTCTGGAGGAATACGGATGTTCAAAAAATTTCCACGGTGATTCTGACATGAAACCAGAATTGGGAACAACTGGTTTTAATGGCTGAATCACACAGTCTACAAGTATCCGAACAGGGTAAAACAAACAAGATGAGTATCAGACACAAATGTCAATTCCTTAACTTTACCATAACAAGAACTGGGAAAAACCTAGGCCACCAGCAGCAGGGAGGGTAAAGCTGTAGTATTCAGTTGTTTGTAAGCTCAGGAAGAACCAACTCTTAGACATAGGCTACAAAAACAGCTACAGCGGTATGAGTCTGAATGCCTAGAAATCCAATTTCCAGAGGGAGAGAGCTCTCTTTCCTATTTTGTATTCTCAGAAAACAACTGGATTATGTTCTTGATTTAATAGTAGTAATTGTTATTTTTAGTAGCAATATATAGCAGCAGTAGTAGCAGCAATAATTTTTTTATGCAGCACTTCATCATTTATAGGTTTTTTTATGTTCAACATTTTACTTACCCTAAATAAAAACTTTAATTCAGCAGTGTTGATAAAATGCAGCCCATTGGTGAACACACCACTCAAACCTAGATCGTTTATCCTCCAACTCCCATGCTGTGCTTGACAATCTGGGGAATTAATAGGCCCAGGGAGAGTCTTACTCTGGAGAGTAAGATGGCTGAAACCAGGTCGTCAGAAAAAATCATCCAAGAGAAGACTTGCTGAAGCTTTGTCTGTTGTCTCCACAGGCCTGGTGGGTACTGCAGGCTTGCCACAGGAGGCTTCAGACAGAAGAACCTGACCAGTGGTAAAAATTATAGAGAGACAGACCTTGGCCTCTACCTTGACCCATTGTCTTTCTTACTAGGAAATAATAAATAGTCCTCTAAAGAAGGAATAGGCTGCCTCCAAGCAGAGTCTGAAAAACTGGGGTAGGGTGGCCTCAGAGGTCAGAGAAGGGTGCCTGAGTTTTGAAACCTGAGCTCCCCTGCTCTTCTTATGTCTAGGAGGCTGGAGCAGCAGCTCTGGGAGCAAGTGTTGTGCAGGAGAAAGGTGCTCTCCGGTGTGGGGATCTCTCATTCTGCACCCAAGTAGCCAAGAGCCTCACTCTTTTGCCCTCTGACCTGGACTGAAGAATCTCATGCCTTATCCTGAGCTGAGACATTGGGAGCAACCTGATGTCCTTTGTGCCTCTGGGAACAACGGCCTCTCTCCTTTTGCACAGTTCAGTGTGCCCTGATGGCTCAGAGAAGCACACATTCCCAGAGCTTAGAGCCCACTTAGTGGACACTTGGAGGTCATTTGCTCCGACCTGACCACATTATATATAGGGAAACAGACTGCAAAATATGCAATTTGAATCACAAATACCATTAAATGTTGGAGTTCGAAGAGAATCTCAGGCCCCACACCCATCTGACCTTCACTTTCCTGAGAAGAGGCATGATCCCCCAAGATCACAAAAACGAGGGGTGGCATGGCTGAGACCACAGCCCTGCTCCATCTGTCAGTGGGTGCTTCCACTGGGTATATATCTCAGCGCCTGTTTTCCACTGAGGGTCTAGTCTTTCTATCTCTTCCACTAGGAAAAGTGCCCTCTGCTATGGGATGCAGGGAGGTTGAAGCTGGGCTCACTGTGCCCCCATGCCACCTTCTCTGTCTGGCCTCAGGAGGGTGTGCAGTGATGCCACAACTTGGCATGAAGAAATCCCCAGCTCCATACAGCTGTTTTATAAGCTCACGTGATTAGATGGACACATGAAACATTCTTCTGGGCAATTCTATAGGTTAATCTCTCTTGACTTAGTCTCATGTATTTCTTTGTACATCTGAGACCAAAGTTAGTATTATGGGTGGAAAATAGAATTTAGAAGTCAATTCAATTGATCCTTATGGTGGAGAATTTTTTTGGTTTGTTTTGTTTTGAGATAGAGTCTCACTATGTCACCCTCAGTAGAGTGCTGTGGCGTCACAGCTCACAGCAACCTCTAACTCTTGGGCTTAAGTGATTCTCTTGCCTCAGCCTCCCTCGTAGCTGGGACTATAGGCACCCACCACAGCACCTGGCTACAGTGGAGAATTTTTTAATGAGGTGAAGAGCAAAACAATGTTAGGCAATTTTCTTCTCCTCCTTCCTTTCCTTTCTTTCTCCTTTCCCCCTCTCTTCCTCTCCTCCTTCCCCCCACTTCCTCTTCCTCTTCCCTTCTTCTTTTTTCTTTTTCTTTTGCCTTCCTTCTTTTCTTCCTGAATTTCCCAATGCAGGGATGCAGATGGTCATCAACTGAGGAATGAATGATCACCCTCTGGGGGCTGGTATCCAGAGCACATGGCGCTAATTCAACAATGCTCTGTTCTACCTTTCAGCTTCTTTGCCCACCTCAGAATGCAGTTGGGCCATCAAACACCATCTTTGTGAAAGTCTATACCCAAAGCCAATAAAAATTCCTCTTACACCTGACTAACACGCTCACTTGTTCTGACATTATGGTTTCTGCAAGGTCTAGCATTTGTAGTAACGAATGCTGAGGTTACCCAATGCCTGTCCTATTTTGAAGTTCTTTGCAATTCCTCACTACTCTTTGAGAAATTTTCCTTTGTCCACTGGAATTTTCCATCCAGTACTCTACCCTAAAGGTGAATTTTTCTAGTGAGGAAATGTGAATAGCCCATTTAAAGATTTAAAAGAAAAAAGACTCTGTCATTTTTAAAAAGAAAAAATTTTCCAAACCAGAAGACCCAACTCTCTAATATTTAATTGTCCTGGAAAGTGACTGTCTTGGGTAAAAGCTAATTTCCCCATGTGTATTCAAAGAAAAAAAAAGAGTTTGGAAACTACAGATGTTACCTTCTAAGAGGATGGAATGCATGTGCAATTCCCGGGCATCCTCAGGACAGAAAATCTGCGGGTCCTCTCCTCTTTCCCTTCCTTGTAACTTATTCAGCCAGGTCTACCATTTACAAACCTTGGTGATTTGAGCAAGTGGTTTAGCCTCTCTGACCCTCACAGGGGAACAATACCTCTATATGCCTTGTAAATTTGTTACAATGAATTCATGATTTACCCATCTAAAGCAGGGTGCAAGCACTTCCCTGTCACCAGAAGAACTGAAGCATAGGTCTAGAGGCTGGAGTGAGAGGAGCATGTGGGTGGTGGGACAATCGAAAGGGAAGGTATCTGATCTGGGCACGGCAGAAGCACAGAGCAAAGGCAGCAGGAGGCCAAGACCACCAGACCTGCTCTCTGACTGCTGGGAAACATCAGAGAACTGAGGCTGCAGCAGAAAACTAGGCTGCCCAATGCCCAAATGAAGAAATAGATCTCACAGCTGGAAGGAAGTAGGGTATGGGGCCAAGCATTGTTTTAGAAATTAAACCCTATGACAAATTACCAGGGTTGGAATGAGCATGAGCCAGAAAAGATCTGGAGATCCCAGCCTTGGCCCAGCACATTCTCAACTTGCTATTTGATTGTGAGAAAGTAACTTTCTCTTTCTAAGGATCAATTTCCCTATTGCTTAATAAGGGGAAGGGGGGCTAGATTACTAGATTCTCCCTTCAGGCTCTGATATTGAGTGATTTCTGATTTGTGAGCATTCTCCTTAGTGTTTAACAAGGAGAGAAAAGATGATGCTGAATTGTAATTTTAAAAAGATAACTAGAAAGGAAACCCTTCTGATTTAATAGAACTGGTGAACTGTGTGCCATTTCTAGCAATCCCTGGCACATGTTTCATAACAGAAGCAGCTTGCTTACCCTTTATGGAATATTAGTAGAAAGGAGTTACAGATTGTGAGCAGGAAGACACTTGAGACGTTGAATATCTTTGAATGTCTGATAAGAAAAAAAAAAGGGGAAATGGCATTTGATGTTAATTTTATTCATTCAATAAACATATGCCGAATGCGTGCTCTGACTGCGCACCCAGCACACGCGAATTCCACTTGATTTTGGTCCTTAAGAAGTCGCAGTCTAGCATAGGAGAAAGACAAGTGATTTTAAAAGTCCACCGTATAAGACATAATGAAGAGAGCTGGAGAAAGGAGGTTTTCATCCCGACTGAGAAAATCAGGAACGACTTCATTCATACAGAATGACATGTGCACTGGCCATTAGCAGATGAGTAAATTTTGATCTGTGAGGGCTGGGAAAAGGGGTATTCCAAACTGAGATAATTATTGAAATAAATGATTGTAAGTGGGAAAGTCAGGGTATTTTTAGGGCACAGCAGTTGGCCATGTCACTGAAATATGGAAGCCTGGGAGATCTTAGGAAAGGGGTCAAAAGGATAGAAATGGTTTCTTTTCTTTTTTCTTTCTTTTTTTAAATTTTTTTTTTTTTTTTTTTTTTTTTGACAGAGCCTCAAGCTGTCCCCCTGGGTAGAGTGTGGGGCATAAAAGCTCAAAGCAACCCCCAACTCCTGGGCTAAAGTGTGTCTCTTTTCTCTGCCTCCCAAGTAGCTGGGACCACAGGTGCCCGCCACAACGCCTGGCTATTTTTTGGTTGCAGCCATCATTGTTGTTTGGCGGGTCCGGGCTGGGGATTCGAACCCGCCACCTTAGGTGTATGTGGCTGGCGCCTTAGCCGGTTGAGCTATAGGCGCCGAGCCGTAAAGTTCCTTTCTTAAAGCCAACATTCCCATCTCTCTTAAAGATTCCTTGGATCTTATTTTTTTTTAACTCCCCAAATAATGTGATAACCCATAGAACACGAGACTGAACTAGACAGGAGAGGGCAGTGCAGGGGACTGGACGTGGAAATCGGTGACTTTTTCTGACGTGCAAAATGACTGAGAAGTTGTAGGATTTTGATACCATACAAAAAATATTCTTCGCCGCAGTTCGGAAGTGGGTAACAGAACCATCAGAGCCCTTAGGCTTTGCCGTGTGTTAACACGCCGAGGACACCAACAAAAGGTACACTTGACCCCCAGGGGTCTGTAAACGGTGACTTTGGACTTACGCTCAACTTGGAGTCTGAAGTCTGGGGTCTGGAGCAAATCATTTTAACCTGGGAAGCTGACTCATCTGACACAGAATAGAGTTTACTTAATACAGACTGTCCTGTGGTTACATTTTACACTGGGTTTCCTTAGGGTTCTTGACACTGGAACCCTGGCAGGAAACTTTAGTCCTGAAGGCTAAGTGGAGGCAGGTTAAAGTTTTAATGTCCCCACTTAGAAATCTAACAGCATAACGCAGGACTGCCATGGTTTCTGTAAGCTGTTTATCTTATATTTTCACTGGGATCAAGATGATAAGACTCAAATCTTTTTATTTATTTATTGTTTGAGACACAGTCTCACTCTGTTGCCTGGGCTAGAGTGCTGTGGGTGTTAGCCTAGCTCACAGCAACCTCAAACTCCTGGGCTCAAGCAATCTTCCTGCTTGCTCAGCCTCTCAAATAGCTAGGACTATAGGTGCCCACCACCAAGCCCAGCTAGTTATTCTATTTTTAGAAGAGATGGGGTCTCGATCTTACTCAGGGTAGTCTCGAAGCACAAGCAGTCCTTCCACCTTAGCTTCCCTGTGTACAAAAGGCTGGTATCTTAATGATACAAAGTTAACAAAGTATTTCTCTTCTAATTTATTATATTTGGGGATTATTTATTTTGCTTGGGTCTCTTTTGAGTTTCCAACATTAAAAGTAGCTAATTTCTAACAAAAGGAAATTTAAAACTATTTAAACGCCACCAACACTATCTATCAGGAGACCCAAAAGCTAAATAAGAACTGAGATCACAGCATATTTCAACTAGTAAGGCCTGAACATGCATCAGCTTATAAAGACAAGATACAGCCCAGTCTTAGAAAAATATATCTATATGTGGTGGCTCACACCTGTAATGGGCACTCTGGGAGGCTGAAGTAGGTGGATTGCTTGAGCTCAGGAGTTCAAGATCAGCCTGAGCAAGAGTGAGACCCTATTTCTAAAAATAGTCAGGTGTTGTGGGTGGGCACCCGTAGCCCTAGCTACCCGGGAGGTTGAGGCAAGAAGGATTACTGGAGCCCAAGAGTTTGAGGTTGCCTTGAGCTATAACGCCAGGGCACTCAACCCCAGGGCAACTCAGTGAGACTTCATCTCAAAAAAAAAAAAAAAAAAAACTATAGTATTCACACTGAGTTTATTATGGTAATTTTCTTTCCTGATTTCTGAGTTAAATCTTCTAACACTAATATATCAAACTCAAACTATTTTGCCACAGACACGAATAAGCATCTTTGTTCCAAAGGAGCCAATGCCCAAACTGAATGACCAATTAATTCCATGAAGACAACCTCAGAGTGGTTTACATGCTACCTAATCATCCTCCTCAGGTAGACCAGCACTCTCATACAATGACCACTCCTAAAATAAAATACTGAGCCATCTCAATGCTCGCTATTTAAATCCTGTCTGAGAGCAGATTCAAATAAGCATAATTTTCAAACCCACGGTGACAAAATAGTAAGGAAAACTCAGCTATGATATTACCAACAATTATTATTATTTTTTTTTTAGAGATAGGGTCTTGCTCTTGTTGCCCAGGCTCTAGTGCAGTGGCATCATCATAGCTCACTACAGCCTTGAGTTCCTGGGCTCAAGTGATCCTCTTGCCTTGGCCTCACCAAGTACAGGGATTTATAGGTGTGAGCCACCGCGCCTGGCCAGCTATAATAAATTCTCACACCCAGACATTTACCTTCCAGAGCTGCACCAGTTGGGGAAGAGACCCACACACGTTCCCAAAGGTGAGAACGCACACCAGCCCTGCGTGAACTCCCCACTCCCGTACTCCTAGGTAAGAGGTATTCCTTTTTTCTTCCGTCCTTGCTTTTGGCAGAACACTAAACATCAACTGTCCTCTTTACCCATAATTTTCCAAATTTAATACTTTGGGGAAAATGTCCAAGGTTTCTACCACTAAGTATCTAGACAAATACCATTTTTATTTTGGTCCTTCCATGCAGACCAGAATATTCTCCAAATGTAGTCCACTGTGATTTATAGTGTTACCCAGAGCTAGGTAAGCTTAAGAGACCCAGTTTTTAAAAATGCAACGGAGAACAATCCATATTAAGACACCGTTGAGGTGCTCCTAATTAGAACAAGAATTTCTCCTCCATGGAAGGCTAACAGTTCCCCAGCCTCGGCTGGCTCTCGTTTCTCCTAAGTGACCAGAGGTAGGGAGAAAAGGCTTAAAATTACTAGGGTAAAGGCAAGAGCAGAAGCTGACGGTAACAACAGAAGCAATAGGAAATGTCCACACTGCAGATAAGGGGTGCCATGTTTCTCTGATGAAGCAACACTGAGAAACTGGAAGATATTTTGCAAGCTTATGGTGGTATCCTCCTATGAGCTACCTTGGAGAATTATGTCTAGAGGGGAGAATACTTATTACCTGAGAATCAAGTTGAAAGCTAGGGAGGAAGACACCATTTTTCTTCTCACTCACTGTGAGTCAGGGGAAAGCTGGGGTAAGTACTTTCCTTCTCAGTGATTCCTGGTCCTTTTGTGTGAAACGGGGCGACAACAACAAAACCACCTGCAAGGCTCACCCCCTGTGTTGTATAAACTTTGCGTAAGATGACAAAAATGTAAACCCACGAAATTTTGCATCGTGGTAATTCCTGCCACAGACTGTTTTTTTTAATAATGTAAAAGATCTTTAATTAAAAAAAACAGATCGAATTTTAACCTCATGACAGTCCTGTGAGTTGGGGGAAGGCGTCATCCTCATTTCCCAGGTACAGAAATGGGCTGAGGGAGGTACAGCACCTGGGCCAAGGGCACACGGCTCATGGGCAAGGGAAGGAGCAAGGTCTTGGATGCCACCACAAGCCATTTCCACAACACCGCACACTGCCCATGGTAACTTACGTGGCGCTACAATCATCAAAATCATCTCCACTTCATTCTCCTGCCAATTCTGCCCCTTTCACTGTGAGATTCTTGCATCAGGAGGGCTGTGTGCTTCCCGCAGGCCCAGGGCTCAGTGCACCTGGCCTGGGCTCCACAGGCAGGGTGGTTGCCATCTGTGCCACTAGACAACCGCCCAGCAAGCACAACAACCCTCCACCCGGCCGGCCATCTGCCAGCACAGGGCCCAGCTGGACAGTTTCTAGTTTGGTCTAAAGTGGGTGTTTCTTTAGGGAGAACACGGGAGGTATTTCCTACCCTGGGCAATAGAATGAAGGATGGCCGCTGGAGATGGGTCTGATTCAAAGTCAGCGAAGGACTTACCCACGGCTTCTCTCGCCGAAATCTGCTGCCAGATGGTGTAGTGCTATTCAGGTAATTAGACAGACACCCAGAGAAATTAAAATGTGAATATCTTCTGAACTTAAAGGAATAAATATTAAGTGCAACTTCAAAAAAAACCTCACAAGCTCACATTGAGACTTTCTTTCATAACTATAATCCATTAAGTGCTAATTTACTGAGCTGGGGGTAGGGGTGCAGGGGGAATACAGGGCGTACACAATCCACACAAAAGCACAGTGTACCTTAGTTATTTGAGTGCCAAAGTCAGTTTTAAGGAGGCTGTGAATTCCCGCCAGTTACCAGTGCCACTCAACGCAGGGTCACAACAAAACCCTCACACATCTGATCCAACAGGGCACTAAGCTGTGTAAATTCACTCATGCAGGAGAAACCACAGAGGCGAAAATCAAACACGGCTCTCACCTTGGAAGGCTGCTGCATTTTAATCTCCTGGGAATCAGAGGCAGAGTCTGACTTGGTGTCCCCGGAATTTGGTTTCTCCTTTTTTCTCTTCTGTTTCTTCTTTTTCTTTTTGGCTCCCAAATCGCCTCCGGGACTTCTGTAGGAAATGGAAAGAGGGTAAGACAGACTAACAGAAAGCCATTATATAAAATTGAGTTGCATAAAATCCATCACTTAAGAAAAACACAAATGTGATATGCGGTAGACTAAGTTAGGATGTAAGCAGAAAAGGAAAGGAAGTCAATTATAATGTTAGCAAACAAGAAGTTAGAAGGAAATTTACAGAAATAAACTCCATGGGGCGCTGACCCTATATACCGAGGGTGGCAGGTTCAAATCCAGCCCCGGCCAGCTAAAACAGCACTGACAACTGCAACAAAAAACAGCCGGGCATTGTGGCTGGCAGCTGTTACTACCAGCTACTCGGGAGGCTGAGGCTAAAAAAAATTTAAAAATAAAATAAACTACAGTTTTATCCCCAAAGACAAAGTTTTCACAGTTACCAGCACTTTGCTAACCTACTCTTCTGTCAGCCTTTTGAGGGAAAGATAGAAAACGTAAACGCTTCCACACAAATATCTCTTATGCAAAACACACCACTAATCTTTAAGCAACAGCACTGAAGAAACTTCTTTTCTGCAGAGGAGGAAATTCTTCCTGATAAGAGATTTGGGGGATGGAGGGATAACAATAAGCAGAGGAGAAACATTAACACAGTGACGTTTGCCTTTGGTGCCCTTGTCATTTTATGACTGCTGTCTTCTGAAAGAGCAAATGGGAAAAAAAAGAAAGACAGCAGGAGATTGAAATGTTCCTATGATTTGGGCCTTTAGTACCACACAATTCCCAGAAGGTAAATTAAAAATTAAAGTCAAAGGTTATTACTGCATTATTGCCCAATACAGGGAAATACGGTGTAATCAGTCCCCTCCCCCCCTTTTTTTTGTAGAGACAGAGCCTCACTTTATCGCCCTTGGTAGAGAGCCGTGGCGTCAAAGCTCACAGCAACCTCCAACTCCTGGGCTTAGGCAATTCTCTTGCTTCAGCCTCCCAAGTAGCTGGGACTACAGGCGCCCGCTACAATGCCCAGCTATTTTTTGTTACAGTTTGGCTGGGGCCGGGTTCAAACCTCCCACCCTCAGTATATGGGGCCAGCGCCCTCCCCACTGAGCCACAGGCGTGGCCCAATCAGTCCCCTTCTGCTTTCAATCAGCTCTACATGAATCTGTCTCTACCTTTTTTCCCTTGGGTTTTTACCTACTTATCACACAGACATTTATCATAAGAGACTTAAATGTCATTAATGGGTATTAACAGCCTTGTAATATTGGCCCTCAAAGGCAGCCAATAGTTTTCCTGGGATATAAGCTTTAGAATTTGTTTTTCCTTTCTGCAATGTCTTCCTATTCACCATGAGTAATTTTTTTTAAAAAAAATTGAGGGTGGTGCCTGAGGCTCAAAAGGGTAAGGCGCCAGCCCCATATGCCGGAGGTGGCGGGTTCAAAACCAGCCCCGGCCAAAAATAAAAAAATAAAAATAAATAAAAAATATAATAAAAAATTGAATCTTAAATTGTATCATTTTGAAACCTGCTTTCCAACCCCACCCCACCCCTGCCGTTAACAAAGTATCTTGGAGTGATGAAAATCACTTCATCACTCCAAGGGATGACTCCAAGGGATGTACAGTTGACCATTAAACAACACTGGTTTGAAGTGGGTGGGTCCACATCCACCTGAGGATGTTCTGTCACCTCCGCCACCCCAGAGAGCACCGGCCAACCCCTCCTCTCCCCCCTCCTCCTCGGCCCACCCAACAAGTGGAGACGAAGCTGGTGCAGCCCTTCACCACCCCCTGGTGATCCACTGTGACTTAATGAACAGTAAAGACGTTTTCTTTTCCTTATGATTTTCTTAATAACATTTTCCTTTCTCTAGCTTTACTGGAAGAATACAGCATATAATATACAAATAAATATGTGTTCACTGACTGTGTACATTAGGCTTCCAGTCAACAGGAGGCTATCAGTAGTTAAGTTTTGGGGGAGTCAAAAGTCATATGTTTGGCCAGGTGTAGTAGCTCAGGCCTGCAATCCTTGCACGCTGGAGGCTGAAGTGGGTGGATTGCTTGAGCTCAGGAGTTGGAGACCAGCCTGAGCAAGAGTGAGATCCTGTCGCTAAAAGTAGTGGGGCATCGTGGCAGGCATCTATAGTCCCAGCTACTCAGGAAGCTGAGGCAAGAGGCTTGCTTGAGCCTAAGAGTTTGAAGTTGCTGTGAGCTATGACACCATGGCCCTCTACTGAGGGCAACAAAGTGAGACTCTGTCTCCAAAAAAAAAAACTATATGTGGATTTGTTTTCCTTTTCCTTTTTTTTTTTTTTTTTGGGCCAGAGCTGGGTTTGAACCCGCCACCTCTGGCATATGGGGCTGGCACCCTACCCCTTTGAGCCACAGGCGCCACCCAAAAAATTCTATGTGGATTTTTTACTGGGCAGAGGTCTGCCCTCCTAACTCCCTCGTTGTTCAGGATCAACTGTATTAAGCTAATTCCTTTCTTGTTAGCAACTGGACAGCATCCCACTGTGCAGACAGATTGCATTTGATTTAACTATTCCTAAACAAAAAGCCTGCTACAAAAAAAAAAATTCTTCCTCCTTTTGCTTTCAAGCTAGTATATCTAAAGGTGGAAATGCCAGGTCAAAGGGCATGCACATTTTTGCTTTTAATAAATGCTTAAGACTGATTTGCTAAATACTGCACACCTTCCACTCTGCCAACAGTAAGTAAACCAGCGCCTCAGTTTCCCTGCATCTTGGCCACCCCTGAAATAGTGAGCATCCTTTTTCATCTTTGACAGTTATGGGTAGACACAATCTCACTGTAGACTTAACTTTCATTTATTGAATCAGGAGAGAAGCAACACATCCTTTCACGTGTTTATTGGCCATTTAAAATGTTTCCATCAATCGCTCACTTGTATCCCTTTCCTGTTAGTCATCTTTAAACAAATGATTTTAGGGGTTCTTTATAACAGCATGGATAGCATCTTTCATTTATTAAATATTTACAATGGACATTTAATTTCACGCTCCCAACAGCCCTAGGAGAGAAACTGCTTTCATTTTTATTACATTGCCTACTTTGCGGTCTGTTACTTAGATTGCAATACTTTACCTGTTTATTTTTTTTAACCTCTCACAAAGGCCTTTCCTATTCCAAAATTACTTAAAGATCCTTTTATACTTTTTTATCATTTTGATGGCTTAAAAAAAAATAGGTTCCTAACCTCCTTGGAATAACATGTGTACGATGTGTCTTGACTTGTCAAAAATAATTACCAACACGAAAAAGCCCCATTAGAACACAATTTGTTAATACAGGGGTCAAACTAACACAGATGCTACTGCAAAGATTAAGCAAGAGGGGCTGGTGGGCCTGCTTATTGGATATTCATTCATTCTTTCAACAATTACAGAGCACAGTCCATCTCAGGCCAGACACTGCTCCGGTGCAGGGAGTTTTAAGATGCGTGAAAATTCTTTGCTGCTTCTGTCATAGAGAAGTTTCGTCTCCTCCCCTCCCATTGGATCTGGGTCAGTCTGCCTGTGATGGGCTCCAAAGGAGCGGAGGAAGTGACACTCTGTGAATTCCAAGCCTATCTGGTCTCCGCCTGGTTCCTGTGAGATGCTCACTCTGGAGGAAGCCAGGAGCTGTGTAAGGAGTCTGGCTGCCCTGAGCCCACCCGGCTGGCAGACAGGTCCACAGACAAAGAAGATGAACTTCCAGGCAGGGACCGCTGTCTGGCCAGCCCTGGGAATGTGCCGTCTCAGATGATTGGCTCAGCCTAGTCTACAGAGGATGGCACCTGAGAAGGTCTGAAAGACTCCAAGTGAGAAGTTGCCTTTGCTAACTTCCTGACATACAGAATCTCCAAGTGGCTGTTTTTTTTTAAACATCACCCAGTTTGTGATGATTTGCAATGCAGCAATAATAAGGCATCAGAAATTTGGTTTCTGAACATGGATGGGCTGTGACTCACCTATCACCAATAATTCAAGGCAGAAGTGTTGCTATGTGACTTCTGGGGCTAGGTCAGAAAGGCCGCGGGGCTCCCTCCACCTAGTTCCCTCAGAATGTGCGTGCAGCCCAATTATCTGAGCCCCACCATGCTGGTGAGGCCACATAGAGACACCCTAGTCAAGAAAGAAGCTGAGCTCCTGCCAACAGCCAGAGTCCACAGCCAGCCCACTGGTGAGCCAACTTGGATGTCCAGGCCAGGTGAGCCTGCAGGTGACCATAGTTCCAGCCAAAATAGAACTGCAACATAGTGAGAAGCTCCATGCAAGAACCTCCCAAGCCCCTAAGCTAGCAGCTGACGTCCTTAAGGCAACAGATAAGACCCAAATATGGGAAATAAATGATGATGCCACTTGAAGTCAGGCATGGGTGGGCAGGCACTTTAGCCACTGGGATGTAAGAAGAAATGTCTTTTGAAAACAGCAAAGAGCCATCACATTTTTCTTTATGCTGTCTCCCCTCCTGTGCTAAGCCCTCGGCCTTGACTCAAGATGAGAAATCAAGAGACGACACAGCCTCCCTCAGCCCAAGTCCCTGACTACCCATGTGTAGTATGACTAGGAAATGAGCCGTTGTTGACTTAGCAACAGAACTGTGGGGATGGTTTTTAGCACATCATCACTTCAGTGTCCCATCTGGGCCTTCCTGCCCGGTATCAGGGTTACAAAGGGATCCCTCCATGCATTCGTCATTCACGTATTAAAGCAATGAACTTGTAAGTTTAAAATGGATAGATTGTTCCTCTGTGAAGTCAAAATATGAAAGATGATGTCTGATAGTGAGAGAAACTGTCTAAGAAATAAGCACTTGAGTTGTAGAGTCTTATTTCCACTCTATTAAATAATTCTTAAACAGGAAACAGTGCTCATTTTTGGAGACAGGTTAAGACCTTGTCAAGTGGCACCCCAGAGGTCTAAGAACAGTAAGGCATTCCCATCCCAAAATGAGCAGTTTATTTCCATCAGTAGAATCAAACGTGTACTTGTCATGTTACATTAGAGTCGTCTGGTGGTAAAGGACACCCATAACTATCTACCTAGCAGTTGGGCTTAAACAAACACATCACAGCCAGGTACGAAAGCTAGAAATGTGCTGTGGGTGTATATGGTTTTCAGTATTTTCTGATTTGAAAGTAGGAATAGTTTAGGCTGTTCTCTCTCAATTTTCCTATTGCTGGCACCTTATAAACCTGCTCTGTGTGTATGTGTGTGTGTTAACAGATAATCAACCGCATCCCTAATGCCTCATACTAGAAGATCTTTTTTTTTTTTTTTTTTTGAGACAGAGCCTCAAGCTGTCCCCCTGGGTAGAGTGCCGTGGCATTACAGCTCACAGCAACCTCCAACTCCTGGGCTCTAGCGAGTCTCTTGCCTCTGGCTCCCAAGTAGCTGGGACCAC
>CAUYTI010124798.1:0-11074 GCA_963575145.1 Galago senegalensis | reverse complement strand
GATCTATTCTGGTTGTTTGAGTTGCCAGAGTTTTTTCGCTGGTTCCGCCCCATGGTGAGTTTAGCTTGTTTGGAGGCCTTATCAGAACCGTTCAGTTGATGGCTTCTTCTGGTTGTCCAGAGAGACAAGCAGAGCGTGTCTGTTGTCCTCTCACAGTTCTCGGGTGCTGCAACAGCCGGGGTGCAGTGGCATAGCAGCAGCTGTATTTTATGTTCTTAAATGATCTTCCTTGGATTTATAGCTTGCCAAACTTCTTTCTGGGCTCAGCTCCCGTCTTTGGCTTCACAGATTCTGATTCCAACCAGTTTTTCTTCCTTTGCTCAGGAGCCTCTGACCAGGGTTGCTACCAGTCGGCCATCTTCCCAGAATCAAGCGAAATATTTTCTAGAAGCAATTTAGATTTTTTTTTTTCATACAGAATTTTCTAGAATTATATTTCATGGCCTCTCGAATTTCAAAAACATTTAGAAAAATAAATTTCTATCATTTCTTGACCTCTTGGCTTGGGAACAGGAATAGGCTATTCTGTGGGTGACTAAGAATTCACACCAGTTACATTTGACATGTTTCAATTTCCTGTGCTACACTAAAATATTCGCCTTTCAGTTATAGCATGGAGACGCTGCTAACGTCTTTCAGTATGAGCAGCAGAAGCGCTCCGTGCATGCACATCTAGGTCTTCATTTTTTGTTTCTAACGTGGGAATATTAAGGTTTAACAAAGGATAAGATTTCTAGCTGCAGAGTTATGTGGGGGCCATGCACATCTCCATGTACCTGAAGCAGGTATTTTGCTGTGCTGCATATGTGCATAATGTGTGCTTGGTAAATACTAAAAAAGAAGAGCAGAAACTGATCCAGCATCATCCCTGGACAAGTCTTCTTCGCTGCAATTAAAACAGAAAAAGTCCACACTTGATTAATGTACAAACAAAAATTTTCTATTAATAAAAATAGCTATTGAAACCTTTTATTCAATGATGTATGGATCTCAGAGAGTGATCCTCAGCACTGGAAGACAACTGGTGTAGAAACATCAAGAAGCCTAAAGCTATTTTAAAACTTCCTTCATCTTACACAGACACACACACACACACACACACACAGGACGGCCTCTTTAGAGAAAATCCTGACTTATGTTGTAGAAATTTCAAATGATATCTGTCATGTTCCAAGGTGAAGTAGAGACGCCATCTTGAAACCAAGCATCCTGAAATTAGAATGGTAAAAAGCTGTCATCATGTTTGCAAGGAATCATTAAACTGTAGGTGCTTAGATTTGGTGGTGTCAAGGTTTTGAGGAGGGGAGTAAGGGGTCTGGGGCCTGTAGGGTTTTGTGGGTAATAGGTATGAGAATAGAAAAAGGAAATTTCAAGAAAAATACAGCCCAGAGTGGCTGCATAGACAGGAGGCAGATGAGATCTCAACCTGGGTGCAGTTCAGACCATCTCGAAGATTAGGGAACATGTAGTAAGACACGCCCATTGAGCAACGGATGGATATTTGTTTGCCTAGCTTGTACAGGTGGAGGGTTACACGTGGGATAAAGAAGAGCTTAAGAATTTTTGAAGACAAAGCTTTGTACCCCTACTCTTTTAAATTTAAGGAATTGAGGGAAATTTGTGAGGGCAACATAAATGCCATCTGGGGAACTTTCTCAGGTTGGTTAATGGTGTGAGCTTTGTGTGATACATAGAGCACAGAGGATGAACTTGTGGTTGATAAGAGATAAACACTTATATTACCATTGTTGCTTTGAATTTTATGGTAAGAGTTTAAATTTCATCTCAATATTTTGTTTAAAACCCCCTCTGAAGGACGTCAGGGTGGGGATAATAATATGGACTTTAAAAATGACATCTAAGGTTCACATCTGTACCCAGAACACTCATGAGCAGAGGCACTTATTCAAATAGTTATGTATATCTGCAATTCAAGAAGGATGCAAGGAAACTAAGACATGGACATGGGCCAAACAGACACTCTCTTCTGTAGGGGAAATAGACTACCAGCAACTGACAGGTGAGTGTGGCGTGTGTACAGTGGCTTGCCTATCGGTCTGTTGCAAGATGTTAATCTTTCCTTATGGGGCACCTGTGAAGCAGAATTTTTTAGGGAAACTATGTCATGGTTCAATCAAGGTCTTTTTCTTTCATTGTAGACCCAGTCCTTTCTCGCTCACTGGTGTCTCATGACAGATACTGTTCTGAGCACTAAATGAACAGCCCATGTATCTCATGTAACGATTTTCTCAGTGTGAAAGACTGGGATTCATCAGGATTAACTTGTCCAATTTCAAAGCCAGCCAGTGGCTGAAATGGATTTAGAACATTTTTCGCATGTGCTGCCACATGCCAAACCAATCAACTAAAGTTCACATTGAACTTGTAAGTTTTTTGTGTGTGTTTAGTATCATGTACAAGTTCATAAAGCTATTTCTGTTTCTGCAGTTGTTAAACATTTAAACTTTAGGCAAACTTCATTGATCTCTGTCGATACATGTTTCCTAAATCATATTCTTTGGAGCACTATTCCAAAAGATGTTAATGATTTTATTTGAAAAAACTAGTTCCACAACTCAATAATTTTTAGGAATGCTCGTTGATACAAAGATAAACGGGCTATTTGAATGGATGGAGAGCTTCCCAGAGTCTTCCCAGTGCTAACATGCTTTGGACACCTCCACAAAATCAATGTCACCAAATTATTTGACAATGGAAGGGCTGTTTGTGAAACACCTTTTAATGTTTCAGTGAACTGGCTTATGTAGAATGCACTTTTTAAAATCAGATATCAGTGATTTTAGTTCTCTATGCTTTGCTGAAAGCGCACGCTTACTGTTCTTACAGCAAAATGCTTTCTCTCCTGTGCTGCCTTGATTTGAAAGAGCTCCTGTAACTTGAATTTAGGTGGTAGAATAGTAACATCCGGCGGGATGTCTTCTGGAAGCGTTCCCTTCAATATTTAGAAATCTTTTAGAGTTGATTTATTTGTAGGTTAAATTTATAAATATCCATTCATTTCATTCTTTCTTACCTATTTTCCATTGCTAGAAATAAAGAGGAGATGAATGTGTGGCCACTTCATTCTCCTTTGTGGTTTTCTCTCTAGTCATCATCCCCATCCATCTGCCATATAAGTCGTCACCTTGGCCATTCCTCATCAACAACCTTCTAGCAGGGCTGCTCCTTGCCCCACACAAGTCACAATCCACTCTGAGAACAAATGCTCTCATACCATGGGCTTATAAATGAGAGTTGTCTTCGTTAAGGGGAACTAGTGGGGCTATGAGGAGTAGCTCTTTTGGGTACATTTAACAATGGAAGGAAGGAATGAACAGAAGTGTCTGAAGTTCAGCTCCATCCTCACTGTGGTTTCCTGTCTTCTTGAGGAACCTGTCAGTTTGGGAAGTCCTAGTTTCAATAATAAGCATTTCTTCTGCAGAGTTTCTCCAAGGCCAGCAGAGGCTGAGATGGTGTCCTGAGTCATTGCTCCATTTATTTCCATTGAGCACCATCTTTTCTAGAATTTAAAGAGTTCTTTGGAAGGAATGCCATTTGCTGGAGTCAGCTGCCTCATGCTTCTGGAAAAATACCTACTTTTACTTCCCTGGGCTCTTCTTTAGGAAGTCTGGCTACTTCTCTCACCCTGGCTTTTCTGTGGCACCACTGTGACTGGTTGTCCTGTGGTCCATGTTGGGAGACAGCTCAGTGACACCTGGGCATAACATCCTGGCGTCCTAGACAGATTTTCACAGATATATCTGTTTTAACCTGCACTCATCTCCTGGGGGCAAAATCTGTGAAGTTCACTGGTAAGAAAATTCTGTTCATTCTCCTCAAAAAATACATGCCAGAGCTGACATGAGAGTAATTTGTAATCAGGGCCTGTGCCTCAGAGCCATAAGGTTACCACAGGCAGCACCTCTCTCGAAGTGGCAGCTGTTGGCAGGACCCTAGCACATGTCCCAGGCTGCAGCCCTTGATGGGCAGCCCCTTCCGTGGCAGTGGATGTGGGCTTGACGGTGGCAGTGGGTTCTGTGGACAAAAGCTCTCTTGGGTAACAGCTTTTGGAAGGCACTCAGTGGTAGTGGGCCAAAGTGCCCCACAATTCCTTTTTATTTTTAAATTTCAGATTAATGTGAAGCTACAAGTGATTAGGTTACATTGTTTGCGTTTGTTAGGCAAAGTTCAAGTTGTAGATAATCCCTTCACCTTACCTTGGGGCCCACAATTCTTTCACAAAAGTTCCCCCAGGAGCTCTGACAGTTAAATTGGCAAAACACATTTTTGTGAAACACAGCACTCCTATCCTCCCACTCAATTCCCTTCCGTTCATAAAAGTATAGAGTTTTCTAGTTGGGAAAGGGAGGCGTCTCTAAGCTCGATCCCTTATTTTGTGCTTGTGAAATATGGGCCTCAGGGGGTGTTCTTGTTGCTCAGCGTTACATAAGGCGTCAGGGTTAAACCAAGATCGGAGGTTTTTACCATCCCTCTGACCAAGTCCATGGCTATTCCTACAAATTACATTAGTCTCAGGATGCTCTGAACGTGAGTCCTGCCGTGTCAGGGTGTGCTGGGCATATACAGCCCATATTTACAAAGTCACAGCATGATGAAGGGATGGCCTCAGGGGGGTTCAGTGTCACATGGTGCTGGCTTCCCTGCCTTGCCCCCTTCTTTCCTGTGTCCAGGCCCTTCAGAGCAGGGGCCAAAGGGTCAGATGCAAGACTGCTGCTGTCTGTTGTCACTTGAATAGAGGATACAGAGAACACGGACGTGACTGGTGTGTTGGAAGGCCCAGCTTGTCCGCAGTTCAGCAGTGGGTAATACAGGCCGGGTTAGCCCCAATCATCACAGCTTCGTGCCTTGTGACAGCATGACCATCTGGAAGAAACTGAAGACATGCTGTGGGCATGCTAAGAAAATCCTAAAACTGGAATTCTGTTCATTAGACAAACGAATAATTCTCTCAATCTTTGACTTTCAAAAGTACACCAAAGAATCATGTTTTGGCTTCTGTTGGTGAATTGTTGAATAATCACCATTATTGTTTTACTAGAAGTTAAAGTGTTAGCAAAATATTATGCTCATGATCCCTAAGATACTGTGTTTTAATGTTTAATTCTTCGACTCAGTAAGATTTAGAAAATATGACTTTAAAAGCCCTTAAAGGACCTGAGGGCCAAGGAAGCACAGAATACCCATCTTGAGAAGGAAGCTGCAAGGTTTAGAAAATCCTCAGCTACTCAGAGTTGCTTTCTTTCAATATTGTATATGAGGGGGAATGTTGACCAATATGTTAGAGCTGTATAAAGTCTGTTTCCTAGGAACATAGGCAATGTTAGAGGAAGGGTTTTCCCTCTGTCAAAAGAGCAATGGTAAAATATTCTCACATAGGTAAAATCTTACATTCTTAAAAATACAAGGTTTAAAAATATAAGGTTGTATATGTATATAAAATGCATTCAAATTAAATCAAAGTGTGGCAATGAAAGTGGGAATTAACGTGTTATGAAGTATTTAGAAAAATAAATCCTGTTGGTCAGATCAGAGAGTTAATGATGCCTTCTTGTTTTAAACGCATCTAATGGGGGGCATTAAACGGCAGATTTAGAAAATAATACCTCCAAAAATATGCATAAACTGACTTCTTTTTTATTAAGGTAAAATTTACATGACATGACATTCACCACTTTTTAAGGTATATACTTCATGGTTTTTGATACATTTATAATATTGCAAAATTATTATACTTATTCTCTCTAGAATATTTCCATTCCCCCAAAAGAAACCCTATACCCAATTCCGCCACCCTCAACTGCCCAGCAACCACAAGTTAACTTTCCGTATCTATGCATGAGCATAAACTTGATATTTCACATAAATAGAATAACATATGTAGCCTTTTGTGTTTGGAAGGTTTACCCAGGTTGTAGCACGCATGCAGGCCTTATTAATTTTCATGGCTGAATAATGCTCCCTTGTGTGTATCACGTTTTAGTTATCCACTCATCATTTTATGGACATATGGGTTATTTCCACCTCTAGTTATTATAAATACTGTTACTATGAGCATTTGCTTATGAGTTTTTGTGTAAACACATGTTTTCAGTTCTTTCGGATGTACACTTAGGAGTGGGACTGCTGGGTCATGTGGTAACTCTGTCTTTAACTTTTAAAGGAACTGCCAAATTCCCCGTCAGTTGCACCATTTTAAATTCCCACCAGCAATGAATGAGGGTTCCAATTTCTCCATGATCTCACCAACATCTATTTTCCACTTTTTAAAATTGTTGTCATGATGGCCATCCTGGAGAATGTGAAGTAATATCTCATCGGATTTCAATTTGCATTTCCCTGATAATTAATGATGTCGTGTATACATTAATTTTAAATCCGTATCATTACACTAAAAGACGCTCAATAACCCCAAGCAGTGTCTATAAATGAGCATCATGATGGGACCACCAGGTCAGCGTGCAGCCATTTCCCAACTACAAAATTCAGATATGTGTTTTCTACAGGCTCCCAATTACACAGATGTACAGGGACACATGAAAGTGGTCCCATGGGAAACTCAGCTGACTGATGCAGAATCAGAGCCTTCTCTGAAAAGAAATGCATCTTCCACTGATTGTTGGAAGCTACCTGAATACTAAATGCAAAGTGTCCCAGATACGAACAGTAAAGTGGACGACGGCCTTGTGTAACTCCAAGCTATTGCTGATGAAATTCTGTTTCTGTAGTGCCCCATTGTCTCCCCCTCTGTCATGATCCTGGAGCCTCCAGTGTCCCCGGCCTCTCAAGCTTTCTCCTTTCTGTACTTACTCTCCTTGAAAGGATCTTATTGTTATTAGCTACATGTTAGTGTGAATGTAAATCCAACATGTTGTGAGTGCAACGAGAACAAAAAAGTCACAATTAGCAAATAGTTCAGTTGGCAACTTGCACCAAGTATACACAACTCCTGTTGAGGATTCTTTGTCTTTTTTTCACAGCTTTTCTCTTCCATTACTCAGCTGTCAGATGACTGTTCTTTCTGTTCTGATTGTAATTTGTCTAGTTTCAAATATGAGCCCTGAAGTCTTATTCTAAAGATCTGATGAAAAGGTGTTTAAATAATAGTGAACAGATGCTGAGTATTCTGATACTGGTGCTGAATATTCTGATACTTTAGAATATAATATACAGATACTGTATAGTATAGTATAGAATAGTAAACAGATGCTGAGTATTCTCATACTTTAGAATAGGATGCTGATCTTATTCTAAAGATCTGCTGAAAAGGTGTCTAATAGTAAACAGATGCTGGACTCTATTAAGGCAGCTTTGCGGTTCAGGAGATGGATTAGGTGATGGCTATTTGGCTGCTGAGTTATTTTTTTCCTGCTCTAGTTTTGCATCCTATGACACCGGGTATTCGATTGCAAGTATTCAATGACCTCAGTTTTTAAAAAACATATCATTAGTGTGAACTTTCAACATGGGACACTTTTATGAAGGAGTCAATTTGGATGACAACATGGGCGAGTTTAGGGAAAGTTCAGGCAAGGCTAAGATAGTCTTGTGTCTCAGAGCAGCATTGACTGGGCTGCGACGCGGCTGGCCTATCCATCTGGCTTTGGGCTTCACGGGACTTCTGGTGTTGACTGCCTCTTTCAGCAGGTGTTTGTTAATAGTTTATGTTCTGTACTTTGTTGCTACCTGTTCTTTTCAGAAGCAATTTCAGACCCTGGGTCACACTCTTGAGTTAATAGCAAACTTGCCAGACCTAGTAGGACAGCTGCCTTCACTTTCTAACTGCCTGCCCCAACACGATGCCTCTGAGTTGTGATAAATGTCACTTTGGGTTTTAAAGCAGTACGCTTTCCTAGCTTTGTATTTCTAACTGCCATATTGAAATAGAGTGCAAGCACTGCTTCTCCCTCACGCAGGTGTTTACCTTTCATGGTTGTGAGTTCTTCTTATCTCAGCTGTCTCCTGTCACTGTCTCTTTGCTCAACAGTCTATGATGTTGCAAGAATGATCCATTTTGAGGAGGTTCATTAGTTTTGAAGGAAAAAAGGTGCTAATAATTGATTTAAGGAAACTAAGCATTATTATTTTATTTTATCCTGTACTGTGGTCAGGCTAATACTGCCTGATCCTTTCTCTCCATCACCTATTGTCTTAACCACGGAACTTCCAGCTTTTACTTTGACAATGACGAAAGAGATGATAATGACGGATTGATTCATTAGTTCCTCACTCATTGAATTCAGTTAAAAATGATGATCAGCCTAAATAAATCATATCTGAACAATTTAGAAAGTGTTATCTCCAAGGAAAATAAAGTAAAATCATTTGATAATAAATTACAGGTTTGTGGGGAAGTTACTATGAGTAACAGATTGGCACGTGAAAATCGTATATTCCCAAGAGTTATGCCTCTTCCCAGATTTCTACACATCTGTTTCTTTCTTTCCCAAGTTGCTCTGGTCCCATTTCAAAGTGAGTATGGTTACTAAGTCACGTTTGATCTGAAAGCCACATATTGCCAAACACGGTTAAGGATTGATGGAGGTCTTGAAAATTAAGGTCCACACAAGGAATGGGGATGACTCAGAGAAAGCTTGGGAAAGTATAAAGTCATGCAAAGAATAATGGCCTTAATATGAAAAATAGATATGGAAGAAAAGCATTAGGCTGAGGACATCCTGTCATCATGCAGAAAGATGGTAAGAGGCAAATGAATTATCATGCATGCACAGATGTTTTTGTAAGTACAGAAAAATGGCTTGATTACCAAATTGCTAGTCATTCGCCTAAACTGGTCCATTGTTCGTATTATTAACAATGAAGTTTGACACTTAGGGATTTTTAAAAAATTTTTTGATGTGTGTGATTTTAGACTCTGCACTCTTTTTATTTATGTCTTTTTATTTTTTCTCCTTGTGCATGTAAAATTCAGGTCTAGGATGTATTTTCTTCATAAAGCTCTGGATCGTCAGAAATAAAATTTTCTTTTAAAAGTTTAGATAGTAATAAAAACAAATAATGAAACAGTTATAAATCTTACAAGAGTAGTTTTTACAAAATGTAACTTAATATGATGAGGCTGATATTACAGATTTGTAATGTAAACCGGATATACCAGTGGGATCTTCGATTTTACTGAAATGGTATCACGTGGAATATTGCCTTCTAAGCCCATGTCATGCATGACCAGTGCCAGAGCTAAGCACATTGATAAGGATTTATTGGAGTTGTAGGAAAGCAATGCAATACATCAGTGGTCCTCAACCTTTCTGGCACCAAGGACCAGTTTCATGGAAGACAATTTTGTCCCAGACTGGGGCAGTGGGGGGATGGTTTCAAGATGACTCAAGCCATTACCTTCGTTATGTACTTTATTTCTATTATTATATTGTGATATATAATGAAAAAATTATCCCACTCACTGTAATGCAGAGCCAGTGGGAGCCCTGAACCTGTTTTCCTGCTACTAGAAGTTCCCAGTGTCAGCATTGCAGCCTCAGACCATCAGGCATTAGGTTCTCACAAGGAGCCACATCCGAGACCCCTGACGTGTGCGGTTTGCCTTTGGGTTCCCGCTCCTGTAAGAATCTAAGGCTGCTAATATGACAGGAGGTGGAGGTCAGGCTGTGATGTGACTGAGGGGAGGGGCTGTAAACATGGATGAAGCTTCCTTTGCTCGCCAGACGCTCACCTGCAGCTGCACGGCCAATTCCTAACAGGCAGTGGACCAGGGGTCGGCAGGCTGGGGACTGCAGCAATGAAAGCATATACTTTGCTATCAGACAGGCTTTGGCTCAAATTCTGGCTCAGTGACTTCCTCTCTGTGTGATATTGGTGATGGTATTTAATGTCTTTGAACTCCTATTTCTTGTTCTGAAAAATAAATGTAATGTTTATAAAGCAGCAATGTTCTGTTTGTGGTAACTGTTCAAGAAACACTATGTTATCGTGACTCTTATCCTATTTCTTTCCCCCTCAACTTAAATAAAATTACTAATTCTCTTCGTCTCTCATTTTCTTTTCTTCTTCTTCTTCTTTTTTTTATTAAATCATAGCTGTGTACATTAATACTACCATGGGGTACAGAGTGCTGTTTCTATATACAATTGAAATACTTTCATTCAACTGGTTAACATAGCCTTCATGGCGTTTTCTTAGTTATTGTGTTAAGACATTTATATTCTACATTTAGAGAGATTCACGTGTACCCTTATAGGATGCACCATAGGCGTGATCCCACCAATCACCCTCCCCTCCCTCTCCCCTCCCTTACCTCTCCCTTCTCCCCATATTCCTGGGTGAAAATTGGGTTATAGTTTTCCTATGAAAGCTATAAATTAGTTTCATAGTAGGGGTGAGTACCTTGGATACTCTTTTCTTCCATTCTTGAGATACTTTGCTAAGAATATTTTCCAGCTCCATCCATGTAAACATGAAGGAGGTAAAGTCTCTGTCTTTCTTAATGGCTGCATAGTATTCCACGGTGTACATATACCACAATTTATTGATCCATTCATGGATCAATGGGCACTTGGGCTTCTTCCATGACCTAGCAATTATGAATTGGGCTACAATGAACATTCTGATACAAATATCTTTGTTGTAGTGTGATTATTGATTTTCTGAATATATACCTAGTAGAGGAATTATAGGATCAAACGGCAGGTCTATTTTTAGTTCTTTAAGTGTTCTCCAGATGTCTTTCCAAAAGGAACGTATTAGTTTGCAATCCCATCAGCAGTGTAGAAATGTTCCCTTTTCTCCACAACCCTGCCAGCATCTGTGATTTTGTGATATGGGCTAATCTTACTGGAGTTAGATGATATCTCAAAGTAGTTTTGATCTGCATTTCTCTGATGATTAAGGATGGTGAGCACCTTTTCATATATCTGTAGGCCATACACCTGTCTTCTTCAGAGAAGTTTCTCTTCAAGTCCCTTGCCCACCCTGAGATGGGATCACTTGTTCTTTTCTTGCTAATACGTGTGAGTTCTCTGTGGATTCTGGTTATTAAACCATTGTTGGAGACATAACCTGCAAATATCTTCTCCCATTC